>QRFJ01004096.1:0-73408 GCA_006176705.1 Cocos nucifera | reverse complement strand
AGCACAAACTCCTTTGGCTCAGTCAGGACAACTTATTTATGATAGTAAAAGAAGAACGTTAGGTTCAATCGAGTGCTAGCACGATTTCCTTGAACCTAATTGAATCTCATTCAGATCAATTGAACTAGATCAGTTCAATTGATGATCACCAGATTCAAACCCTTGTTTGTGTGACCCAGTTAGGTTCAGTTCTGTATGGTAATGGGATATGTCATGATCTCTATCATAGACATCATCGAAACTCCTTTCGATGGATCAGAACTCTTCTGATTCGAACAGCTAGAATGATCGATCATCTAAATCATTCTAATTGCTCCCAAAATCCACCAGTGACACCTAGCAGTATATGGTGGCAACCCATCAGAGCTGAATGCGAACCTCTTGGTGCAGCTACCTGTGTGATTAAGTTCTTCTATCTTGAGCCCCGATCAGATTAGGGTTAAGGTGAACTCGTCAAACCCTAGTCTCTGTCATATGATGTAATCATTCGATTCAAGTCCAATGTGAAAATCTAAATAGAAACTCTTTCTATTATTTCACTCTGCCATGGCCATGGGCTTCTGGACTTGATTCTCATGATTCATCATAGGGCTGCTCCTCTACCACCGAGGTAGATAGATTCCATCTTGATGCAATCCAGTTCCTACAATGAACATGCTATAGCCAACATACACCTCAGGATTCCATATGGCTAGGAGACCGAGTAATGGTGTAGTCAAACTATAACACCCTCAAGGTGAACTGCCGATGCACCTCAGGTCAAAGAACCAGACACACTACTGCAGCATCGAGTCAGTCATTGACGAGAAGGTAGACTTCCTAATGACTACTCGAGGTGGTCACGCTCAGTGCCCTCGTTCTCTAACGAGTACCTGTACTCTCGCTCCGGTGTCTCCACACCGTAGACTCAAGACTCATCTACTAAAGAGAAGCGATCGTACACCAACCTTTCCGGATCAATCACCATCCTCGTGATGATCCTATGGTCGGGAGCATTTTATGAGTTAATAATGAATTATTCATGTCTTAAATTTTCAACTCTTGAAAATATGAATTATCATTACCATTAACTCAAAGGATGTATCACAGACACTTTAAATACACATATGTGATAGAAAATAATCCATTTTATTATTTATAGTCAAAATTATAATTTTGCCCCTAGAAGTGTATTACAAGTGTCAGCCAATTCTGGCTTCTAGGGCACACATATCTAACATCTAACAATCTCCCACTTGACCTAAAGCCAATTGGCTACAAAGTCTAAGTCCCATCTTCTCAAGGTGGGCTTCGATCTTTTGCTGGCCCAATGGCTTTGTAAGTGGGTCTGCCGCATTGTATGCGGAGTTGACTCTCTTGACCTCGACGTAACCTTTCTCAAGATAATCATGGATGTGGTGGTATCGCTGCTCAATATGTTTGGATTTTTGGTGAGACCTCGACTCTTTAGCAAGGGCTATGGTGCCATTATTGTTCGCATTACAGAGGAATGGCATCTGATGGCATCACTCCGATTTCTATGATGAATTTTTTATACCAAAATGCCTCCTTCATAACTTTTGACGTAGCGATATATTCTGCTTCCATGGTGGAATCTACGATCACTATCTGCTTGGAACTCTTCAAATTGACAGCACCATCATTACACACAAACAGACTCCCAGATGTCAACTTTCGATCATCTATATCGGACATAAAATTCCGAGTCTGTATACCCCTAAACTTGGAGTTCTCCATTACCAAAGACCAACAATCATATCCTTAGTTCTTCTCAAGTACTTAAGGATACATTTCATAGAAGTCCAGTGTTCTTCACCTGGATTTGACTGATATCTGCTTGTGACACTCACAGCATGGGCTATATCAGGTCGTGTACATAAGCATGGCATACATGAGGCTCCCTATTGCAGAAGCATAAGGGATCTTGCTCATGCGTTCTATTTCCTCAGGTGTGCTGGGCACATCTTCTTGGAAAGATGAATACCATGTCTGAAGGGTATTAATCCCCTCTTAGAGTTTTCCATACTAAACCTCTTTAGTACTTCCTCTATGTACATCTTCTGTGAAAGTCCTAGCATCCTATTCGGTCTATCCCTATAGACCTTAATTCCTAGAATAAAGGATGCTTCACCTAGGTCTTTCATGGAGAATTCTTTAGATAACCACATTTTAACTATGGTCAACATGAAAATATCATTCCCAATAAGGAGGATGTATCATCCACGTACAAGTACGAGGAAGACAACAGCGCTCCCACTGACCTTTTTGAAAAATACATGGTTCCTCCTCATTTTTGATGAAACCAAATACTTTTTGATCACATCATTAAAATGAGTATTCCAGCTCCGAGATGCTTGCTTAAGTCCATATATGGACCTTTGCAGCTTGCAATACCTTTGTGATCAGTATCACTGGATGTGAAACCTAGTGGCTGTTCCATATAGATATCTTTCCTCAAGATATCCATTTAAGAATGCCGTTTTTCACGTCCATTTGCCATATTTCATAATCAAAATAGGCTGCAACAGCAAGCAATGTGCGGATGGATTTTAGCATAGCTACTGGACGAAAAGGTATCCTGATAGTCAATGCCTTCGCGCTGACTATAACCTTTTGCCACTAATCTAGCCTTTGAATGTCTCCACATTCCCATCTGCACCAATCTTTCTCTTGTAGATCCATTTACACCCAATAGGTACTATACCTTCTGGTGGATCTACCAAGGTCCAGACTTGGTTTGAGTGCATCGAGTCAATTTCTGACTTCATTGCCTCTAAGCCATTTCTCGGAGTCGATATCTCTGATATCGCCTCATCATAGGATTTTGGGATCATCACCATGAGCACCATTACCTACTATGAGGAACATTTTCTCTACTCCTAAAATGAAATAATACCTAAGTATCTTCTCAGGGGGACGGAAAACTCTTTCCGATCTACGAGGTGGAGGAGGTAGTGTTCTTATTGGCTCAACCTGATTTGGTTCCTTGGTCCTTAGCTCGTTGCACTTGTGAGACTTTCTCATCAAGCTTAATCTGCTTTCCAATGCCTGCTATCTTGAATAAACTATTTTTCAAGAAAGATGGCATGTCGACTCACAATCACATTGTGGTCTTCTGGAATGTAGAAATAATATCCTAATGACTCTTTAGGATATCCTATGAATCGAGCTCTAAAGGACCTAATAGTCTAACTTGTCCGCTTGTTGTCTTTTGACATGAGCCTGGACAACCCCAAATTCTGAGATGACTCAGACTTGGTTTCTTACCATGCCATATCTCATACGGTGTGATAGAAACGATTTTAGAGAAAATCCTATGCAGTAAATATATAGCAGTTAATCGACTATGTCCCCAAAGAAAATTAAGAAGGTCTGTGAAGCTCATCAAGGATCGGACCATATCTAATAGGATCCGATTCCTCCATTCTGAAACTCCGTTGAGTTGAGGTGTTCCTAGTGGAGTCCATTGAGAGACTATGCCATTTTGCTTGAGATAGTCTAGAAATTTTCGACTAAGGTATTCACCTTCTCGATCTGATCGAAGAACCTTAATGGGTTTTTTAGTTTGCTTTTTCTACTTCATGTCTGAATTTCTTGAACTTTTCAAAAACTTTAGACTTGTGTCTCATAAGATACACATACCCATACCTAGATAAATCATCGATAAAGGTTATGAAGTAGACAAAAGTTGCCTCTAGCCGGCACATCAAATGGGCCTGCACACATCAGTATGTACTAGGGAAAGGAGATCTGTGGCCCTTTCCCCATGTCCTACAAAAGGGAGCTTTAGTCATTTTGCCATGAAGACATATGATTCACAAATTGGATATGACTCGAAAGTCAATGGACTCAATAGCCCATTTTTCTCCAATTTGTTAATCCTATCTTCTGCTATATGACCTAAGCTTTAGGTGCCATAGATACCTATCGTTTGGACTATCCCTATGGCATTTTGTGCTCGATATTAAAGATAGATACATCAATATGTAACTGATAGAGATCGTTAATAAGGAAACCACTTGCAATTTTATTTTTTTCATAAAGAATATTACAATGGTTCTTAAGAAAACTAATTACATAGCCTTCTTGTCCTAAACATGAAATAGAAATTAAATTTCTGCTTGCAGCAGGCACATAATAACAATATTTAAGTACTGAATCTAAGCCAAATGGTAGTCAAAGAGGATAGATTCTCACAACCACAGCAGCAACCCTTGCTCCATTTTCGATGCATAGGATCATCTCACCATCCCTCAGCCTCCTGCTATCCTCAAGATCCTGCATAGAAGTGCACAAATGAGCACTAGAACCAGAGTCAAGCATCCAACTAGATGCAGAAGAAACCATAAGGTTAGATTCAATAACGAGCGTACCTCCAGAAGGATCTGTCTTCTTTTTATTCTTCAGGGTGGCCAGGTATGTAGGGTAGTTTCGCTTTCAGTGGCCATCAGTATTATAATGAAAATACTTTCCTTTGTCAGCGGCCTTCTTCTTCAGCTTTGCCTTCTTTTTCTTTCCATCTTCCATCTTCTATGCTTTTTCACAGACTTCTTTCTTCTTTCCAAAAGACTTTCTTCTTGGAAGAAGTCCATTCCATAGCAAGAACTGAGCCTTTAGAACCTTTCATAGAAAGCTCAGCGGTAACCACCAGCATATTCATAAGCTTCGGCCAAGGAATTTCTGAAGTTTATGCATATGGTAAGTTCATGATGAACTATGCCCATATGCATCAGTCAAGGATTGCAGAATTATATCGTTCTATAGATCCTGAGTCTAACTTCACACCGAGCTTCTCAAGCTCTTCCATGTCCTTGATCATCATCAGACAATGATCTTGGACTGACTGCCCATCACGCATCTTAGCCTTAAACCAGTCATTTAGTGACTCTGATATTTGGCTGCGCGACTCTGTTCACCAAACATCTCCTTACAGGTGAGCCAACATTTGGCGGACAGTCCTTGATATCTTCATGTTGGCGCTGGAAGCTCATCAGACATCGAGCCCAACATGTAGTATCTGGCCTTATTTTCTTCATTCAATCCATTTTGTCCAAGAGACGCTCTCTGTTCAGTGGATGGACGAGCTGGTAAGGTTGGAGGGATCCTGGATCCAATACATGAGTTCAACTTCTCAAAACCCAAAATAATTTTAAAGTTTTGAAGCCAATCCTTATAATTGGGTTTGGTCAGTCTATGTGTGTCTAGGATACGTGCCTAGTGGGTTGGATGCAGATATTTTTCTTTTTCCTATAGAGAGTCAAAGATTCTAGTTAGATTTTGTAATTAAGACTTGACCAATTTATTTAAGATTTTGATTTTTAAATAAATTAGCTCCCACTATTTTCTCGGATCCCTACACTTCCTCTGTAGAGATGCAAAAATCTCCACGATTACTGATTTCTAGTGGGTGGTGTAGTCCCACCAACTGACTCATCACCTCACCTAACAGTTATTGATGATGGGTTAGCCAATGAGTGAATAACTCTTATCTAATGATTCTCTAATCATGGTGCATCCAGACTTGATCTCTAATTCATGAATCTCACCGTGTCTGAAATATTGATCCACTCCTTAGTTAAGTCAGACCCACCATTTGCACAGATTGGATTTCTAATTGGGTCTCTCACCGTATCCAAAATATTGAGCCCAATCCATCCTCCAACCCATAGCATCCAATGCCTAATAGATATGATTATGTCTTCTCGGTGCAACTGAACCACTGTGACTAATCGAGAACAATCAATCCTGAAAAAGGCCCGCACATCTACAATGATAGAAGACCTTAGACTTAATCTTTTCTTAGGGAGACTTGATTTAGGTCTCTTTAAACTGGACTTGACATAGCCATAAACATTATGACTAACCTAGTGGCATGGGTTAGCTCAGATTGTTAGCCACCTTAGATCAGGACTGGGTCGACAAATATGGCCAGGTAAGTGAGACCGGTGGAAGGGATATGTCATTAACTTGACAAGAATGCATTCGAGTCGAGTAGTTTCCAATTAAAAATCAATCGATCATATTTGCCAAACTTACCTTAGATACCAAATTATTGAGCCAGAACCAATCGAGTTAGCCTATAATCCAGACTCTAACCACTGAGCCTAATTAGGTCTTAACTCAATCGATCACTCATGTGACTCGACCTTGACCCAGACTTAATTCTATTAGGCTGATCAATTTAAGCACTCTTGATCTCATCTAACCAACTCTTGATTCGATTTGATCAACTGCTAGACCTAATTGAGCTACCTAAGTCTGAACCCAATTTTATGAATATATCTTAGATCTAAAAATTTTTAATTTTAGATCTAATATATTTCATAATCTTAATTCTTAATTAAGTTGAGGGTTTATAAATAAAATATGTATATAAAATTTTAGGATTTCAGAATCTAAGATTTTATAGAAAATAAATTTTTTATTTCTGATTAAGGATGAATGTGCAGTACTCCTACACACCATAAGAATATCCCATCGAATGGAAGAAGAGGGCCTTTAAATTCTACTTCATTCTTATGATCGGACGGTCAAGGGACATGACTTAATCAAAAACATGATAAATCTACAAAACTAGTTAGATCTACATCATATATCACATATATAAAAATTGATCTAACTAAAAATATATTTTGCAAATATCTCATGTATCGTATCATGCATATTTTTAGATCTAAATTATCTCATAAATATCTAAAAAATAAAATTTAAATTTGATCATATTAAATTAAAATTTATTCTAGATAATTTTATAGAACTATTCTACAACTAGTCTAAATATGCATCTATCATATCTCATATAAATAAATTAAATAAATTTATTTTCTATTTTTTAGATATAATTATAAAATTTATAATATCAAAAAATAATAAATAAATAAATTTAAAAATTATAATTAATTAAATTAAAATTATGATTATGCTAGACTATACATAGAATAATTCTATTCCTAGTCTAGTCATGCATCTCATACATCTTAGATCTAGATTTTTTAATTTTTAATTTTTTAATTTTAGATCTAATCATATCTAATGTGATATCTAAAATTATCTAATTATTAGATTAAAAATAAATTAAAATTAGATCTAATAAATTATGGAACCTGGCTCTAATACCAATTGAAGGGAAAAATATATTTTCCAAATCAGGTTCGTTCAGATCTGATTGGATCAGAAGAAATATTTCAAAAATTTTTTCTTTGAGATCTTAATTAGATTTAAGATTTCTCAAATTTAATCTTATTGATCTGATAATAAAAATAAAATAAAAATAAAAATTAAATCTAATTTAATTATATCTTTATTTTGGGTAATCCAATTATCTTGTGATGATCTCGATGTTTGCTTGAGATTCTGGATGTAGCCACATAAGTGCCTGGCCTCTACCGATATCCACTTAGACAGGATTTAAAGATCTTCTTCTTCTCAATTAATTCTCTAAAAATTAGATATAGATATGATCTTGAAGATCTTCAAAATTTCTTTTGAAGAACTGTCGTTGTCTCTTGCAGCAGTGTTGCCTTCTTTCTTTCCTGACGTCTTTTACTTGCTTGGATCGTACCTTATTCATGCCCAAAACCTCTTGGACGTGGAGAGGAGAGAGAGGACTAGAGGGTGGTGTGGAGAAGGAGGGAGAGAGGCTTTGTGGCATGGGCTAAAGGTAGAAGCATTAAAAACCTAGGCGCAGACAGGGTTTATATAGACCCTACTGTGCCATGCAGTGCCACATCATCCCAGCTAATCATGGCCCTTGGAGCAATCAGATCTAAATCTGATTGATGGGATGACATTATCTGATCCAATCAGATGAGAGACCCTCAAAACCCTCCTAAGGTGGTGCCAAGACTGGGTCAAATAAGAATTTTTGGCGCCATAGAGTTTAATCCCTTGAAGCAACCCTGGAGTCCCATCTATATGGGACTCCTCCTTTATCCTCATGGAGCGCACACCTCCCTAGGCATGTGACCTCTTCCTATCTATATTTAGCAGGGGACAAGGACCCAGGTACTCTCCTATAGGCGCATGACATATGGGAAGATGTCTAAGTATCTAGGGTCAATATTTGACCAATGTCCAAAAATAGAAATTAGCAAATGACTGAAAATGGTAGGTGTTATCTTAAATTTATTTTATAAATTAAGACAATCTTTTTTTGATCTAGACGAGCTTTAGTCAGACTAAGTAAAGGTTCTTGAGTAAGCCCAAACATATTTGGCTTAGTCGATACAAGCTTTAATGATTATTAAAGGAGAACATTAGGCTCAATCATGTGCTAGCATAATTTTTTTAAACCTATTTGAATCTTATTCAAATCAATTGAACTGGGTTAGTCCAATTGATGACATCCAGATCTAAATTCTTGTTTGTATGACCTAGTTAGATTTAATTTCGTATGATAATGGGATATATCGCGATCTCTATCATCGACATCATTGAAACATCTTTCGATGGATCAGAACTTTTTTGATTCAAACAACTAGTATGATCGATCATCCAAATTATTCTAATTACTCCTAAAATCTATCAGTGATACCTAGTAGCATATGATGGCAACCCATTAGAACTGAACGTGAACCTCTTGGTGCAGTTACCTATATGATTAGGTTCTTCTATCTTGAGCCCCGATCGAATTAGGGTTAAGGTGATCTCGTCAAATCCTAATATCCATCCTATGAATTAATTATTCGATTCAAGTCCAATGTGAAAATCCTAATAGAAACTCTTTCTATTATTTTACACTGCCATGGCCATGGGCTTATGGACTTGATTCTCATGATCATCATAGGACTGCTCCTCATCTATCGAGGTAGATAGATTCCTTATTAGTGCAATCCAATTCCTACAATGAACATACTATAGCCAACATACACCTCATGATTCTGAATGGTTAGGAGATTGAGTTATGGTGTAGTCAAACTATAATATCCTCAAGGTGAACTATCGATGTATCTTAGATTAGAGAACTAGATACACCACTGCAGCTTCGAGCCAATCATCGATGAGAAGGTAGACTTCCTCATGACTGCTTGAGGTGGTCATGCTCAGTGCCCTCGTTCTCTAACGAGTATCTATACTCTCACTTTGGTGTCTCTACACCATAGACTCAAGACTCATCTATTCTAAAAAAGTGATCGTACACCAACCTTTTGGATCAATCATCATCCTCATGATGATCCTACGGTCGGAAGCATTTTATGAGTTAATAATGAAAATTCATGTCTTAAATTTTTAACTCTTGAAAATTTGAACTATCATTACCATTAACTCAAGGGATGTATCATAGACACTTTCAAATACACATTGTGATAGAAAATTATCCATTCTATTATTTATAGTCAAAATTATAATTTTATCCTTAGAAGTGTATTACAAGTGTCAGTCAATCTGGCTTATAGGACACACATATCTAATAAGTAGGAGATTGAGGGATGACAAGATGATCCTGCACATCGAAAATAGAGCAAGATTTATTGCTGTGGCCATAGGAATGTATCCTCTGCAATTATCGTCGAAAAGCATCTTAGTAGTTAGGAACTATTTTTATGTATCTGTTGCAAGCAAGAATCTAATTTCTATCTCCTATCTAGTATAAGAAGACTATGTAATTAGTTTCTTTAAGGACTACTATACTATTCTTTATGAAAGAAATGAAATTGCAAGTGGTTTCTTAATAAACGGTCTCTACCAGCTACATATAGATGTGTCCATTAATAACTATCGAGCAAATAGTGTGAATGCCATAGGATGTAAATGATCTAGGAGATAGTCCAAATGAAAAGTACTCTATGGCACCTGAGATTAGGTCATATAGCAGAAGATAGGATTAACAAATTGGAGAAGAAATTTGGGACTATTGAGTCCGCATTGACTTTTGAGTCATATCCAACTTGTGAATCTTGTCTTCAAGGCAAAATGATCTAAAGCTCCCTTATTGTATGGACATGGGGAAAGGGCCACAGATCTCCTTGCCCTAGTACATACTAGATGTGTGCGGCCCATTTGATGTGCCGGTCTAGAGGCAATTTTGTCTACTTCATTACCTTTACCGATGATCTGTCTAGGTATGGGTATGTGTATCTTATGAGACATAAGTCTGAGATCTTTGAAAAGTTCAAAGAATTCAGACATGAAGTGAAAAAATAAATCAAAAAGTCCATTAAGATTCTTCGATCAGATCGAGGAGGTGAATACCTTAGTTGAAAATTCCTAGACTATCTCAAGGAAAATGGCATAGTCTCTCAATGGACTCCACCAGGAACACCTCAACTCAACGGAGTTTCAGAATAGAGAAATCGGACTCTATTGGATATGGTTCCGATCCATGATGAGCTTCACAGACCTCCCTAAATTTCTTTGGGGACATCATCTGTTAACAATCAATTTATCTATTGAATAGGGTTTTTCCCTCTAAAATCGTTCCTACCATACCGTATGAGATATGGCATGGTAAGAAACCAAGTCTGAGTCATCTCAGAATTTGGGGTTGTCCGGCTCATGTCAAAAGACAACAAGCGGACAAGTTAGAGTTTAGGTCCTTAGAGCTCGATTCATAGGATATCCTAAGAGAGTCATTAGGATACTATTTCTACATTCCAGAAGACCACAATGTGATTGTGAGTCGACATGCCATCTTTCTTGAAAAATAGTTTATTCAAGATAGCGGCATTGGAAAGCAGATTAAGCTTGATGAGAAAGTCTCACAAGAATAACGAGCTAAGGACCAATTGGAACCAAATCAGGTTGAGCCAATAAGAACACTACCTCCTCCACCTCGTAGATCGGAAAGAGTTTCCGTCCCCCTGAAAGATACTTAGGTATTATTTCAGAGGACAGTAGAGAAAATGTTCCTCATAGGTAATGGTGCTCATGGTGATGATCCCAAAACCTACAACGAGGCGATATCAGATATCGACTCCGAGAAATGGCTAGAGGCAATGCAGTCAGAAATTGACTCGATGCACTCAAACCAAGTCTGGACCTTGGTAGATCCACCAGAAGGTATAGTACCTATTGGGTGTAAATGGATCTTCAAGAGAAAGATTGGTGCAGATGGGAATGTGGAGACATTCAAGGCTAGACTAGTGGCAAAAGGTTATAGTCAACGCGTGAAGGCATTGACTATCAGGATACCTTTTCCCAGTAGCTATGCTAAAATCCATCCGCACATTGCTTGCCTGTTGCAGCCTATTTCGATTATGAAATATGGCAAATGGACGTGAAAAACGGCATTCCTAAATGGATATCTTGAGGAAGATATCTATATGGAACAGCCGCTAGGTTTCACATCCAGTGATACTGATCACAAGGTTTGCAAGCTGCAAAGGTCCATATATGGACTTAAGCAAGCATCTCGGAGCTGGAACACTCGTTTCAATGATGTGATCAAAAAAGTTTGGTTTCATCAAAAATGAAGAGGAACCATGTGTTTTCAAAAAGGGTCAGTGGGAGCGCTGTTGTCTTCCTCGTATTGTACGTGGATGACATCCTCCTTATTGGGAATGATATTCCCATGTTGACATCAGTCAAGATGTGGTTGTCCAAGGAATTCTCCATGAAAGACCTAGGTGAAGCATCCTTTATTCTAGGAATTAAGGTCTATAGGGATAGACCGAATAGGATGCTAGGACTTTCACAGAAGATGTACATAGAGGAAGTACTAAAGAGGTTTAGTATGGAAAACTCTAAGAGGGGATTAATACCCTTCAGACATGGTATTCATCTTTCCAAGAAGATGTGCCCCAGCACACCTGAGGAAATAGAACGCATGAGCAAGATCCCTTATGCTTCTGCAATAGGGAGCCTCATGTATGCCATGCTATGTACACGACCTGATATAGCCCATGCTGTGAGTGTCACAAGCAGATATCAGTCAAATCCAGGTGAAGAACACTGGACTTCTGTGAAATGTATCCTTAAGTACTTGAGAAGAACTAAGGATATGATGTTGGTCTTTGGTAATGGAGAACTCCAAGTCCAGGGATACACAGACTCGGACTTTCATGTCCGATATAGATGATCGAAAGTCGACATCTGGGAGTCTGTTTGTGTGCAATGGTGGTGCTGTCAGCTGGAAGAGTTCCAAGCAAACTGTGATAGCAGATTCCACCATGGAAGCAGAATATATCGCTGCATCAGAAGGCTATGAAGGAAGCATTCTGGTACAAGAAGTTTGCTGCAGAAATTGGAGTAATGCCATCAGATGCCATTCCTCTATACTGCGACAACAATGGCGCCATAGCCCTTGCTAAGGAGCCGAGGTCTCACCAGAAATCCAAGCACATTGAGCGGCGATACCACCTCATCCGCGATTACCTTCGAGAAAGGGTTACGTTCGAGGTCAAGAGAGTCAACTCCGCAGATAATGTGGCAGACCCACTTACAAAGCCGTTGGGCCAGCAGAAGATCGAAGCCCACCTTGAGAAGATGGGACTTAGACTTGTAGCCAATTGGCTTTAGGACAAGTGGGAGATTGTTAGATATATGTGCCCTAGAAGCCAGAATTGGCTGACACTTGTAATACACTTCTAGGGGCAAAATTATAATTTTGACTATAATCAATAAAATGGGTTATTTTCTATCACATATGTGTATTTAGTGTCTGTGATACATCCTTTGAGTTAATGGTAATGATAATTCATATTTTCAAGAGTTGAAAATTTAAGACATGAATAATCATTATTAACTCATAAACAGCTCCCGACCATAGGATCATCACGAGGATGGTGATTGATCCGGAAGGTTGGTGTACGATCGCTTCTCTTTAGTAGATGAGTCTTGAGTCTACGGTGTGGAGACACCGGAGCGAGAGTACAGGTACTCGTTAGAGAACGAGGGCACTGAGCGTGACCACCTCGAGTAGTCATTAGGAAGTCTACCTTCTCGTCAATGACTGACTCGATGCTGCAGTAGTGTGTCTGGTTCTTTGACCTGAGATGCATCGGCAGTTCACCTTGAGGGTGTTATAGTTTGACTACACCATTACTCGGTCTCCTAGCCATATGGAACCCTGAGGTGTATGTTGGCTATAGCATGTTCATTGTAGGAACTGGATTGCATCAAGATGGGAATCTATCTACCTCGGTGGTAGAGGAGTAGCCCTATGATGATCATGAGAATCAAGTCCAGAAATCCATGGCCATGGCAGAGTGAAATAATAGAAAGAGTTTCTATTTAGATTTTCACATTGGACTCGAATCGAATGATTACATCATATGACAGAGACTAGGGTTTGACGAGTTCACCTTAACCCTAATCTGATCGGGGCTCAAGATAGAAGAACTTAATCACACAGGTAGCTGCACCAAGAGGTTCGCATTCAGCTCTGATGGGTTGCCACCATATACTGCTAGGTGTCACTGGTGGATTTTGGGAGCAATTAGAATGATTTAGATGATCGATCATTCTAGCTGTTCGAATCAGAAGAGTTCTGATCCATCGAAAGGAGTTTCGATGATGTCTATGATAGAGATCATGACATATCCCATTACCATACAGAACTGAACCTAACTGGGTCACACAAACAAGGGTTTGAATCTGGTGATCATCAATTGAACTGATCTAGTTCAATTGATCTGAATGAGATTCAATTAGGTTCAAGGAAATCGTGCTAGCACTCGATTGAACCTAACGTTCTTCTTTTACTATCATAAATAAGTTGTCCTGACTGAGCCAAAGGAGTTTGTGCTCAATCAGAGGCCTTCATATGGTCTGACTGGAGGTTGTCCAAGTCAGAAAAGGTTGTCTTATTTTGTAAGACATTACCTGCCATTTTTGGTCACCTGCCATTTCTTGTTCTTTGACTTTGGTCAAAAGTCTACCTTTGACTGGTCAAACGTTGACCATTGACCCTTTGACTTTTGACCACATGTCATGCACCTATTGGAGAGCTGGTGGGGGCCTGTCCCCCTGCCAGAACCTGGCAAGGAGAAGGGCGCACGCCAAGGGTGGCGTGAGCCCAAGTAGGAGGCGCCTAGGAGTCCTTGTTGGACAAGGACTCCACCTCCCTTTTGGATTCCAATCAGAGTTCTACTAAGAATCCAGTTTGACTGGTCTTAGGCGCCCTCTAAGGAGGAATCCAGGGGTCTCTATTCCAACCAATCAGATTTAGATCTGATTTCACAAAGGGTTGTGATTGGTTGAGAGGAAGAGGAGTTGGATCACAAGAGGTCTATAAATAAGACCCTGCGCCCAACCCTAATTCTAAATGTGAATTGCAATTGAGACCCCACGCCCCAAGGCTGCCTCTCCCCTCCTTCTCCATGCCATAGTCTCTTCTCCCCTTGCTCTCCACGTCCAAAAGGTGTTTTGGACTTTGGTTGGTGCGATTCAGATCAAGGAAAGGCGATCAAAAGCAAGAAGGCTGCGCTGCTGCAAAAGGACGACTGCAGATCTTCAAAAGAGTTTTGAAGATCCTCCAGATCAGATCCAGATCTGATTTTTGGAGGTGTGATAGAGAAGAAGAGGATCTCCAGATCCAACCCGAGTGGATACCGGTAGAGGCCAGGCGCTTGCGTGGCTAAGATCCAGAACCTTCCGCTGCAATCAGGATCATCTACAGGGTAATAGGATTACCCAAATCAGGTAAATTAAATTTGATTTAATTTATCTTATTTTATTTTATTTATTAAAATAATAAGAATCAGATCTGAAACATATCAAGATCTGATTGAGATCAAGAGAAAAATTTTTGAAATATATCTCTTGATCTAATCAGATCTGGACGAACCTGGACCGGGAAATCAGGATTTCCCTTCAACTGGTATCAGAGCCATGGTTCTAAATTGTTTAGATCTGATTTTAAATTTTATTTTAATTAGAAAATAAAGTGATTTTCAGATGTCACATGAGATGTGATCAGATCTGAAATCAGAAAAATTAAAATTAAATGATTTGGATCTAAGATTATGAAGATATGCATGACTAGTTCTAAGAATAGAATAGTTCTATAGAATAGTTTTGCATGTCTTTGATTTAATTCTGATTAAATCATATTTTAGATCTTCTTATTTACTATTTTTTGATATTATAAGTGTTATAATAACATCTAAATAAATAGCAAATAAAAATTATTTAATTTTAAATATCATATGAGATATGATTGATGCATGTCTAGACTAGTTGTAGAATAGTTCTACATAATTGTCTAGATTAGAATTTATTTTGATTAGATCAATTTAAATCTAATTTTTTAGATTATTATGAGATAATTTAGATCTGAAAACATGCATGATTTGATACATGAGATGTATGCAAAATATGCCATGATTAGATCTAAATTTGTATATGAGATATATGATATAGATCTAATAACTGTTTTGTAGATTTACATGTTCCTGATTAAGGCGTTCCTCTTGGCCGTCCGGTCATAAGAACGAAGAAGGGTTTAAAGGCCCTCTCTTCCCATTCGATGGGGTGTTCTTATGACGTGTAGGGGTGCTGCGTGTTCGTCCTTAATCAGAAACCCAAAACTTACTTTCTGCAAAACCCTAGATCCTGAAACCCTAGGATTTATTGTGCATATTTTGTTTATGAACCCTACTTAATTAAGAATTAAGTTTATGGAATATTAATTAGGTCTAAAATTGAGAATTTCAGATCTAAGACATATTCATAATACTGGGTTCGGGCTTGGGTAGCTCAATTAGGTCTAAGCGGTTGATCAAACCGAATCAAGAGTTGGTTAGATGGGATCAACAATGCTTAAATTGACCAGCCTAATAGGATTAAGTCTGGGTCAAGATCGAGTCACGATCAAGCAAGACCTAATTAGGCTCAGAGGTTAGAGTCTGGATTGTAGGCTAACCCAATTGGTTCTGACTCAACAATTTGGTGTCTAAGGTAAGTTTGGCACAGACGACCGACTGGTTTTTAATTGGAAGCTACTCGACCTGAATGCGTTCTTGTGCGAGTTAATGGCATATTCCTTCCACCGGTCTCACTTACCTGGCCATATCTGTTGACACAGTTCTGATCTGAGGTGGTCAATAATCCGAGCTAACCCATGCCACTAGGTTAGTCATAATTGTTATGACTAAGCCAAGTCTAGTTTAATGAGACCTGAATCAATTCTCCCTAAGAAAAGATTAAGTCTGAGGTCTTCCACCATTGTAGATGTGCGGGCCCTTCCCGGGGTTGATTGTTCTCGGCTGGATACAGTGGCTCAGTTGCACCGGGAAGATGCAACCATGTCTATTAGGCATTGGATGCTATGGGCTGGAGGATGAGTTGGGCTCAATATTTGGATACGGTGAGAGACTCAATTAGGAACCCAGTCTATGCAAATGGTGGGTCTGACTTAACTAAGGAGTGGATCAATATTCCGGATACGGTGAGATTCATGAATTAGAGACCAAGTTTGGGTGCACCATGATTAGAGAATCATTGAACAAGAGTTGTTCACTCATTGGCTAACCCATCACCAATAACTGTTAGGTGAGGTGATGAGTCAGTTGGTGAGACCGCACCACCCACTAGAAATCATTAATCGTGGAGATTTTCGCATCTCTACAGAGGGAGTGTAGGGATCCGAGAAAATAGTGGGAGCTAATTTGTTTAAAAATAAAATCCCTAAACAAATTGGTCAAGTCAAAATTACAGTATCTAACTAGAATCTTTGACTCTCTACAGGAAAATGTCTGCGTCCAACCCATTGGCACGTATCCTAGACACACATAGACTGACTGGACCCAATTATAAAGATTGGCTCAGGAACTACAAAATTGTTTTGGGTTCAGAGAAGTTAACACATGTTTTGGACCAGGACCCTCCCACCTTACCAGCTCGTCCATCCACTGAACAGAGAGCGTCTCTGGAAAAATGGATTGACGAAGACAATAAGGCCAGATACTACATGTTGGGCTCGATGTCTGATGAGCTCCAGCGCCAACATGAAGATATCGGGACTGCTCGCCAAATGTTGGCTCACCTGCAGGAGATGTTTGGTGAACAGAGTCGCGCAGCCAAATATCAAGTCACGAAATGACTTTTTAAGGCTAAGATGCGTGATGGGCAGTCAGTCCAAGATCACTGTCTGACAATGATCAAGGACATGGAAGAGCTTGAGAAGCTCGGTGTGAAGTTGGACTTGGACTTGCAGAACGATATTATTCTGCAATCCTTGACTGATGCATATGGGCAATTCATCATGAATTACCACATGCATAAACTTCAAAATTCCTTGGCCGAGTTGATGAATATGCTGGTTACCGCTGAGCTTTCTATGAAAGGTTCTAAAGGCTCAGTTCTTGCTATGGAACGGACTTCTTCCAAAAGAAAGTCTTATGGAAAGAAAAAGAAGTCTGTGAAAAAGCAAAAGGTGGAAGGATCAAAGAAGAAGAAGGCAGAACCGAAGAAGAAGGTCGATGGCAAAGGAAAGTGTTTCCATTGCAACAGCGACGGCCATTGGAAGCGGAACTGCCCTACTTACCTGGCCACCCTGAAGAACAAGAAGGAAGGTCCTTCTGGAGGTATGCTCGTTATTGAGTCTAACCTTACGGTTTCTTCTGCATCCAGTTGGGTGCTTGACTCTGGTTCTAGTGCTCATCTGTGCACTTCTATGCAGGGTCTTGAGGATAGCAGGAGGCTGAGGGATGGAGACATGATCCTACGCATCGGTAATGGAGCAAGAGTTGCTGCAGTAGCCGTGGGAACATACCCTCTTGCGATTACCATCTGGTTTAGACTTAGTTTTAAAAGACTGTTATTATGTGCCTGCAGCTAGCAGGAATTTGATTTCTGTTTCATGCTTAGCACAAGAAGGTTATGTGATCACCTTCTTTAAGGACCATTGTAACATTCTTTATGAAAGAAATAAAATTGCAAATGGTTTCCTTATTAATGGTCTTTATCAGCTACATATTGATGTACCTGTTTTAACTATCGAGCAAAACGTGAATGCCAAACGACCTAGGGATAGTCCAAACGACAGATATCTATGGCACCTGAGATTAGGTCATATAGCAGAAGATAGGATTAACAAATTGGAGAAAAATGGGCTATTGAGTCCATTGACTTTTGAGTCATATCCAACTTGTGAATCTTGTCTTCAAGGCAAAATGACTAAACTCCCTTTTGTTGGACATGGGGAGAGGGCCACAGATCTCCTTGCCCTAGTACATACTGATGTGTGCGGCCCATTTGATGTGCCGGCTAGAGGCAATTTTGTCTACTTCATTACCTTTACCGATGATCTGTCTAGGTATGGGTATGTGTATCTTATGAGACACAAGTCTGAAGCTTTTGAAAAGTTCAAAGAATTCAGACATGAAGTAGAAAAACAAACTGGAAAACCCATTAAGGTTCTTCGATCAGATCGAGGAGGTGAATACCTTAGCCGGGAATTCCTAGACTATCTTAAGGAAAATGGCATAGTCTCTCAATGGACTCCACCAGGAACACCTCAACTCAACGGGGTTTCAGAACGGAGAAATCGGACTCTATTGGATATGGTTCGATCCATGATGAGCTTCACAGACCTCCCTGATTTTCTTTGGGGACATTCATTATTAACTTCAATCTATTTACTGAATAGGGTTCCCTCTAAAACCGTTCCTACCACACCGTATGAGATATGGCACGGTAAGAAACCAAGTCTGAGTCATCTCAGAATTTGGGGTTGTCCGGCTTCATGTCAAAAGACAACAAGCGGACAAGTTAGAGTTTAGGTCCTTTAGAGCTCGATTCATAGGATATCCTAAAGAGTCATTAGGATACTATTTCTACATTCCAGAAGACCACAATGTGATTGTGAGTCGACATGCCATATTTCTTGAAAAATAGTTTATTCAAGATAGTGGCATTGGAAAGCAGATTAAGCTTGATGAGAAAGTCTCACAAGCAGAACGAGCTAAGGACCAAGTGGAACCAAATCAGGTTGAGCCAATAAGAACACTACCTCCTCCACCTCGTAGATCGGAAAGAGTTTCCCGTCCCCCTGAAAGATACTTAGGTATTATTTCAGAGGATGTAGAGGAAATGTTCCTCATAGGTAATGGTGCTCATGGTGATGATCCCAAAACCTACAACGAGGCGATATCAGATATCGACTCCGAGAAATGGCTTGAGGCAATGAAGTCAGAAATTGACTCGATGCACTCAAACCAAGTCTGGACCTTGGTAGATCCACCAGAAGGTATAGTACCTATTGGGTGTAAATGGATCTTCAAGAGAAAGATTGGTGCAGATGGGAATGTGGAGACATTCAAGGCTAGACTGGTGGCAAAAGGTTATAGTCAACGTGAAGGCATTGACTATCAGGATACCTTTTCCCCAGTAGCTATGCTAAAATCCATCCGCACATTGCTTGCTGTTGCAGCCTATTTCGATTATGAAATATGGCAAATGGACGTGAAAAACGGCATTCCTAAATGGATATCTTGAGGAAGATATCTATATGGAACAGCCGCTAGGTTTCACATCCAGTGATACTGATCACAAGGTTTGCAAGCTGCAAAGGTCCATATATGGACTTAAGCAAGCATCTCGGAGCTGGAACACTCGTTTCAATGATGTGATCAAAAAGTTTGGTTTCATCAAAAATGAAGAGGAACCATGTGTTTTCAAAAGGGTCAGTGGGAGCGCTGTTGTCTTCCTCGTATTGTACGTGGATGACATCCTCCTTATTGGGAATGATATTCCCATGTTGACATCAGTCAAGATGTGGTTGTCCAAGGAATTCTCCATGAAAGACCTAGGTGAAGCATCCTTTATTCTAGGAATTAAGGTCTATAGGGATAGACCGAATAGGATGCTAGGACTTTCACAGAAGATGTACATAGAGGAAGTACTAAAGAGGTTTAGTATGGAAAACTCTAAGAGGGGATTAATACCCTTCAGACATGGTATTCATCTTTCCAAGAAGATGTGCCCCAGCACACCTGAGGAAATAGAACGCATGAGCAAGATCCCTTATGCTTCTGCAATAGGGAGCCTCATGTATGCCATGCTATGTACACGACCTGATATAGCCCATGCTGTGAGTGTCACAAGCAGATATCAGTCAAATCCAGGTGAAGAACACTGGACTTCTGTGAAATGTATCCTTAAGTACTTGAGAAGAACTAAGGATATGATGTTGGTCTTTGGTAATGGAGAACTCCAAGTCCAGGGATACACAGACTCGGACTTCATGTCCGATATAGATGATCGAAAGTCGACATCTGGCAGACTGTTTGTGCTGGAAGAGTTCCAAGCAAACGGTGATACCATCTCATCCGCGATTACCTTGAGAAAGGTTACGTTGAGGTCAAGAGAGTCAACTCCGCAGATAATGTGGCAGACCCACTTACAAAGCCGTTGGGCCAGCAGAAGATCGAAGCCCACCTTGAGAAGATGGGACTTAGACTTGTAGCCAATTGGCTTTAGGACAAGTGGGAGATTGTTAGATATATGTGCCCTAGAAGCCAGAATTGGCTGACACTTGTAATACACTTCTAGGGGCAAAATTATAATTTTGACTATAATTAATAAAATGGATTATTTTCTATCACATATGTGTATTTAGTGTCTGTTATACATTCTTTGAGTTAATGGTAATGATAATTCATATTTTCAAGAGTTGAAAATTTAAGACATGAATAATCATTATTAACTCATAAATAGCTCCCGACCATAGGATCATCACAAGATGGTGATTGATCCAGAAGGTTGGTGTACGATCGCTTCTCTTTAGTAGATGAGTCTTGAGTCTACGGTGTGGAGACACCGGAGCGAGAGTACAGGTACTCGTTAGAGAACGAGGGCACTGAGCGTGACCACCTCGAGTAGTCATTAGGAAGTCTACCTTCTCGTCAATGACTGACTCGATGCTGCAGTAGTGTGTCTGGTTCTTTGACCTGAGATGCATCGGCAGTTCACCTTGAGGGTGTTATAGTTTGACTACACCATTACTCGGTTTCCTAGCCATATGGAACCCTGAGGGATGTTGGCTATAGCACATGTTCATTGTAGGAACTGGATTGCATCAAGATGGGATCTATCTACCTCGGTGGTAGAGGAGTAGCCCTATGATGATCATGAGAATCAAGTCCAGAAATCCATGGCCATGGTAGAGTGAAATAATAGAAAGGGTTTCTATTTAGATTTTCACATTGGACTCGAATCGAATGATTACATCATATGACAGAGACAGGGTTTGACGAGTTCACCTTAACCCTAATCTGATCGGGGCTCAAGATAGAAGAACTTAATCACACAGGTAGCTGCACCAAGAGGTTCGCATTCAGCTCTGATGGGTTGCCACCATATACTGCTAGGTGTCACTGGTGGATTTTGGGAGCAATTAGAATGATTTAGATGATCGATCATTCTAGCTGTTCGAATCAGAAGAGTTCTGATCCATCGAAAGGAGTTTCGATGATGTCTATGATAGAGATCATGACATATCCCATTACCATACAGAACTGAACCTAACTGGGTCACACAAACAAGGGTTTGAATCTGGTGATCATCAATTGAACTAATCTAGTTCAATTGATCTGAATGAGATTCAATTAGGTTCAAGGAAATCGTGCTAGCACTCTATTGAACCTAACGTTCTTCTTTTACTATCATAAATAATTGTCCTGACTGAGCCAAAGGAGTTTGTGCTCAATCAGAGGCCTTCATATGGTCTGACTGGAGGTTGTCCAAGTCAGAATAGGTTGTCTTATTTGTAAGACATTACCTGCCATTTTGGTCACCTGCCATTTCTTGTTCTTTGACTTTGGTCAAAAGTCTACCTTTGACTGGTCAAACGTTGACCATTGACCCTTTGACTTTTGACCACATGTCATGCACCTATTGGAGAGCTGGTGGGGGCCTGTCCCCCTGCCAGAACCTGGCAAGGAGAAGGGCGCACGCCAAGGGTGGCATGAGCCCAAGTAGGAGGCGCCTAGGAGTCCTTGTTGGACAAGGACTCCACCTCCCTTTTGGATTCCAATCAGAGTTCTACTAAGAATCCAGTTTGACTGGTCTTAGGCGCCCTCTAAGGAGGAATCCAGGGGTCTCTATTCCAACCAATCAGATTTAGATCTGATTTCACAAAGGGTTGTGATTGGTTGAGAGGAAGAGGAGTTGGATCACAAGAGGTCTATAAATAAGACCCTGCGCCCAACCCTAATTCTAAGTAAGTGTGAATGCTATTAGACACGCCCCAAGGCTGCCTCTCCCCTCCTTCTCCACGCCATAGTCTCTTCTCCCCTTGCTCTCCACGTCCAAAAGTGTTTTGGATTTTTGTTGGTGCGATTCAGATCAAGGAAAGGCGATCAAAAGCAAGAAGGCTGCGCTGCTGCAAAAGGACGACTGCAGATCTTCAAAAGAGTTTTGAAGATCCTCCAGATCAGATCCAGATCTGATTTTTGGAGGTGTGATAGAGAAGAAGAGGATCTCTAGATCCAACCCGAGTGGATACCGGTAGAGGCCAGGCGCTTGCGTGGCTAAGATCCAGAACCTTCCGCTGCAATCAGGATCATCTACAGGGTAATAGGATTACCCAAATCAGGTAAATTAAATTTGATTTAATTTATCTTATTTTATTTTATTTATTAAAATAATAATAATCAGATCTGAAACTTATCAAGATCTGATTGAGATCAAGAGAAAATTTTTGAAATATATCTCTTGATCCAATCAGATCTGGACGAACCTGGACTGGGAAATCAGGATTTCCCTTCAGATAACACATATTCTCAAGAATTAAGAATTTAAGATATGTGTTGTCATAATTAACTTATAAACTGCTTCCGATCATAGGATCATCACAAGGATAGTGATCAATCTGAAAGATTGGTGTATAATTACTTTCTTAGGATAAACGAGTCTTGAGTCTATAGTATGAAGACACCAGAGCGAGAGTATATGTACTTGTTGAGAACAAGAATACTGAGCATGACCACCTCGAGCAGTCATAAGAAATTCTACCTTCTCATCGATGACTAACTCGATGCTGCAGTTGTGTGTCTGGGATCTGAGGTGCATCAGCAGTTCACCTTAAGGGTGTTATAGTTTTACTGCACCATAACTCGATCTCCTAGCCATTAGAAATTCTGAGATATATGTTGGCTATAACATGTTCATTATAGAAATTGGATTGCACCAAGATGGGATCTATCAACCTCGATAGAGGAGGAGTAGTTCTATGGTGATCATGAGATTGAGTCCTAAAGTCCATGACCATGGCAGTGTAAAATAATAAAAAGAAGTTTCTATTAGGATTTCACATCGAACTCGAATCGAATAATTCAATCATATGACAGGTATTGGGTCTGACGAGTTCATCTTAACCTAGATCCTTTTGGAGCTCATGATAGAAGAATCCAATCACATAGTTGGTTGCACAAAAAAGTTCATATTTGGTTCTGATGGGTTGCCACCACATACTACTATATATCACTGATGGATTTTGAGATCAACTAGAATTATCTCAATGATTGAAGATTCTAATTGAGCGAATCAGAAAGAGTTTTGGTCCATCAAAAGGTTTTTTGATGATGTTGATGATAGAGATTGCAACATATCCCATACCAAATAGAATTGAACCTAACTAGGTCATACAAATAAGGGTTTGGATCTGGATGTTATTAATTAGGCTAACATGATGCGATTGATTTGGATTAGATCCAATTAGCTTCAAGAAAATCATGCTAGCACACGATTGAACCTAACTTTCTCCTTCTATGGACTTTTTGATTGGTCTGGACTCAGTCAAATTTGATTTGGCTCATCTAGGAATCCTATGTGGATTTGTCCTGATCAGATCAGGGCTTGTCTTGCTCTCATATGATGGGCATCAGGACAAAGGGCCGTTTGACCTGGTCTTTATAGGAAAGAAAGGAGGAGGTGTGCCCTCTGGGATTTCTCTTGGGGCACGCACCTCCAAATGATTTGCATGAAGGGAGAGGGTGCATGCCCCTCTTGGCGCATGCTACTAGTGGATAAAATTTAGGGAGTTGGAAGGTTATCCATTCAAAATAGTTTGAATGGGTCAAATGAGTTTGAAATAATTCAAACTCTTGGAGAGAAAATCATCTGCACCAACACCTTATCCAGATAAATGTTTGGAGCATTTTTCCATGGATTTTATGCGACAAAATTCAGATGAAATTCAGAATACGGCATGGGAAATAAGGGAGAGTCCTTCTATTTCTTAGCTTTGACCCATTCAAAGTTCAGAAACCCTAGGACTCTAGGTTACCTAGTTTTATCTATAAATTAGGGCCTGGCCAAAGGGTTTGGCAATCACTTAGCCCAAGCCTAGACTCTACCTATTCCTATCCTCTATGCCTCATCTCCCTCCTCCTCTTCCTCTTCTCCACATCCAAGAGTGGGGCTGACCAGCACTTAGAGAGTCGAAGTGCTGCTACTGCAAGACCGCATCGACTAGTTCCCGATCATATGACAATCAAATTACTGCTGGAGATCAAATCGAAAGCATGCCCAAAAGTTTCAAATTCAGATCTTTCGAGATCAGATTCAGAGGAAGACGACCTTCAGATCTAACCTGAGTGGATGCTGGTAGAGGACGGGCATGTGCACGGCTCAAGTTAGAACCTCCATTAACTTCCAAGTCATCGCAACAAGGGAAGAGTTCACTTGCAATGGATGGTATTAGATGCCATAAATTTTATTTTTATGTTTTAGATCTATCTAATTAGATCTGAGAACTCTCAGATTTGATCGGATCAGTAATAAAAAATTTTAAAATTTTGCTCAGGCCAATCTTGTAATTTTTCCTTCACCTCATCCTCATCCCCCCACCCGCCCTCTATCATTTTTATCCCCTACCACCACCATCCTCTCCCCCATCCTTTGGTCCTCCAACCACCCCCCTCTCCCCTAGCCGACAACCTCCCCTGACTATACCAAGCTTGCCTTCCCGAGCCCTCGGCCGCCTTCCATCAACTCGAGCCCCAGGCTGTCTCCCCCTAGCTACACCTGGCCCATCTTTTCGAGCCCCGAGCTACAAGCTCCCACCTCCTTCTACCTCCTTGAAACCCTGGCCAGCCATCCTCCTCTTCCTCGCCATTCCATTCCCCCTTCACCCCCTCTCTCCCCCCAACCTCCTCCCCCGACTGCACCCGATCCACTTCCTTGAATCTCTGGCTGCCTCCTGCCTCCCTGAGCTCCTTGCTTTTCAGTTCCCTCACCATCCCCCATCTTCCTCAGCTGCACCCAGCCCACCTCCTTGAACCCCTGACCACCACCTACCTTCCTAAACTCTCGCCCTTCATCCCCCCCACCCCGTCTCTCCCCCTAGTCGCCTCCTCGGCTACACCTGGCCTGCCTCCCTAAACCCCCAACCGCCTCCTGCCTCCTCGGGCCCCTTGGTGCAAGCTCCCAACCTCCTGTCTCTCCAATACCCTAGCCTGCCATCCTCCTCTCTCTCATCATTTGGTTTTTCCACCACCCTCTCTCTCCTCCCAACTGCCTCCCCCTGACTGCACCAGGCCTGCCTTCCTAAAACTTCGATTGCCTCTTGTGATAAGTATCATAAATTCATCAATAAAATTATTAATTTATTAATTAATTAATATTAATTTTTAATAATTAATAATCAATTTATATATAATTTTTGAAAAATTGATATTTTTATTAATTAAAAAATTAATTAAAAAATAATAAAAATTAAAAAAATAAAATTTTATTATCAATAGAAAGAGCTCATTTTTTTGATCATAATAAAATAAATTTCAAGTAAAATAGAGCTAAAATGGAAAAGATGTGAATTTTTAAAGATATAAAATAAATAAAAATTAAATAAAAAAAAGAAAATGGCTCAGTCGGCTCCGTAAGCCGAGCCACCAAGCCAAGCCAAGCCATCAAAGCCGACTCAGCCATTGAAGCCATTAGCCGATCCACGATCCAGGTGTGGACTGCCAGCTCAGTAGAAATCGGCGAATCAGAGCTTGCCATGTGGTGGACCTAGACCCCTAAAGGGTCTATAGAAATTTATCATGGTTCACAAGGGTAATTTAGTCTTTTCGCTCAGCAACAAAGGTGCTGATTGGTTGCGGTGTGCGGTGCGGCCAATCCACGCGGTCCATGGGAACAGTGATTCCACGATCGGACGGCTGTGATTGTTTGCGGTCAGGATCGGACGGCTGTGGTTGCTTTCGGATTTGATTTAGCTGCAGACATCACACAGATTGCCATAGACAGTAGCGCTCGATTTAGGTGATGATCCGACGGTCCAAAAAGCTCCCGACGGTGATCAAACTCTCCGGCGCATGATTTGCGGCCAGATTTCCTCCATCAATGCGCGATCCAATGGCCAGAAATTAATCCGACTTGATCTGGGCCAATACGCATCCGATTTTGATAATTTTTGGATCGTTGGATTCCTATTAAACGACTGGATTTTATCAGATTTATCAAAGATGTATCAGAGCTATTTTAATTCGAATTTTATTCAGATTTTGATGATTACAAAGGCCATTAGTCCCATATTGCCTTTAGAAGAAACTTTCCAGCCCTCCTAGCTCTATAAAAAGGACCCCAGGCCTCCAAAAATCAACATCTCCAATCAAGGTGAAGCTTTGGTATAGAGCGAAGCTAGGCTATGGGTTAAAGGCTGCTTCGAAGCAATGGATGCCGAGAAGAAGAGCCGAGCTTCTACACCATCTTTCTGCCAATGCCGATCCAAGATCAGAGATCAGGCTATTTTATTTTTTACATTCTATGTATTTAAATTTTGAAATTTAATTAATAAAAATTTTATTTTTTGCATTTTATTTTTTGCTTTTTATTTTTATTGCAATTTAATTTCTGCACTTTAATTATTACTTTTTATTTTATTGTAAGTAGATGCTAAAATCTAACTAATAGATTTTAGTACCAAATTTAAATTTCTGCATCTTTTAATTTTTGCTTTTAATTTTCCGACTTCACTCCTAATTCCAAAAACTCAAATCCTTTTCTTTTTATTTTCAAAAAAATCAAAGATTTCAAATCTAAAAACACTACCTTCCTTGTGGATTCGACCCGACTCACTACTATCTATGCATTTTCAATGATTTTAAGAAGTCGGATTAAACTGATAAACACGGTGTCTTAACGACAACATCACGTTCCTATCAAATTTTTGGTGCTGTTGCTGGAGAATGTTTTTGATTTTTGATTTTAATTTCTTTGATTTATTTTAAATAAATTAAAAATAATTTCGGCAAACGCTTCCTAGCAAGTTTTTGGCGTCGTTGTCGGGGAAGGCACGGACATTAAATTTTTGATCTCTTTGATTTTTCTGTAAATAAATTATAAATAAAATTTTTACTTTCTTATAAATATTGCTTGCTAATTTTTTTTTATTATTTTGCAAAAAAAGAGATTAAAGAACAAAAGGAATCAGGAGTTTTGCTTGGTGAGATCAATTCTAACCCTAGTACTCTTTTCTTTTTATTTATTTTATTTTTAAATTAATTTAAAAAAATATTCATTTAAACCTAATTAAAAGCCTCATGATAAGATTAGAAACCCTAACTGTTTAGAGCATGCATCATATTAGTTTTTTTTTTTTTTATTTAATTTTTTTGGATTGCTGGAAGCAAGGTAAGCCTTTCAGAATTCAATTAGTTGCATGCATTAGTTTAAATTGCATAAAACCCTTTGATTGAATTTTTTTTTTTTTTCATGCATATTCATATTAATCAAATTACGGGCACAACCCAATTAAACAAGATAAGGTGGGGATTTGATCACCCTTCCTTAGCCCACAAACAATCAACCAGCATCCTGCATTGACCTAAGCCTTTAATTTTAAAATCAATTAGACATCAATCCTAGGAACTCGAGCTCAATAGGATAAGGAATCCTAAGAGTTGAACCTGGTTAGGATAAGTCAATTTGACTGATGTTTAGGAAAGTGGTTCAGGGACGACTGGGCCCGAAGGAAGGTGATTTCTAATTGGTTCCATTTGCTTACCTGGCCAAGTACAATTGGTGTCTAAGGCAAGCAATGGGGGGACTCCCACCGACCTTACACTTACCTGGCTAGTTGATTGGCTAATCCTACACTTGGAGGGCTTGAAGGTGACCTTGGCAGTTAGGAGCTGTCTAGATTTAGGATAACCCTTAGTCAGGATTGATTGACCAATTTGATTGCTAACCAACATCAAAACTAATTAAACTTAATTCTTCTCTCTCTTCTTAGTTCCAGGACTCCTTAGGACCTCTTCTTTAGAACTTTTCTTTCTTTCTTTTTCTTTCTCTTCTAAAAAATAAAATAAAATAAAATAAAAATTAAATTTAACTAACTAAAAAAATATTAAAAAAATTAAACTTAATTAATAAATAAAATAATAAAAAATATAATTTTTTTTTTAAATTTTTTTTCTTTTTGAATCACACGTTAGGGTTACACTAATACATGCACGGTAAAAAATCACTTTACCTGATCTAGTTGAACCCAACCATAAAATTAAAAGGCTGAATTATATTTAAATTCGATAACCAAATGGCTGAATTTTAAGAGAACCACCTAAGCAGATTGAAAGAATACTTTATTCCTTACCTATACCCATCGACTTATATCCAATTATCTGAAATTCATGCTACCCACTATGAGATCGAGCCGACTACAATCCAGATGCTTCCATCTTTTTATGGGAACACCAATGTAGATCCTTATAAACATCTAGATGAATTCTTAGAAATTTGCTCTAACGGTGAAATTAAATATTTAACTAATGATGCCTTAGATAATTTTAATTTTCTTTATCATTAAAAGACAAAGCCAAGTACTGGCTTGGGATAATAGGGAGATTAATTAACTTGGGCTGACTTACAAAGTGAATTTCTTAAAAAAAATTATCCTATAGGCCGACCAATACTATGAGGAGCTATCACTGGATTTGCCAGCTTCAGGAGAACAGATTCACTGAGTCATGGGAGAGACTTAAGAAACTTCTTAAAAAATGCCCACACCATGGTTTGCCTAAGTGGCAAATAGTTCAAGCTTTCTATGAGGGTTTAGGAGATCAATCAGACAGATAGTAGATGCATCTGTGGAGGTGATTCATGAACAAAGAGTAAGGAAAAGCCTATACCTTATTTGAAATCTTGAGTGAAAACTCAATTAACCATGCTTCGTTGTCTTTCCACCAATCCTGGGTAGGGACCATCGAATTTAAACATCTAGAATCTAGTCATAAGACTGATTTAGAATTTGATAAATAAAGTGACTTTCTTGGCTCAGAAATTAGATCAAGTCCTAACCCTAGGTCAACAATCTCCTGCAAATTCACATCATCTTCTAATTATCAGAAGATTTGTTCAATCTGTGCTAGCTAACCATCATGTGAGTGAATGCCCTATGACTGCACAGTTTTCATCTTTTTCCAAAGAGCAAGTCCAACTGCTAAAGGCTACTCCAGCCGTTAATGATCATTTCAAATTCATATAAATCTAGTTGGAGCAACCACCATAATTTTTCTTGGACATCTCAACAGACTCAGGCTCAGACCCAAATTTTACCTATGCAAAATTATCAAAATAGATTTCAATACCGAAAACTATGCCTATAATAACGGCCAGCTAGTCAGTTTACCCAGCCACCACATCATGATCAGCCTTCATACCCACTCTACAGACCAATCTAGCGATGATAAATTCAATCAACTTCAACAATTAATTCTAACTCAACAATAATCAATCGCTAGGCTAGAAGCTCAATTGGATAATTAGTTGAATCTAACATGAGGAGAGAACTAGATCAACTACCGAACCTACCAATTTCAAACAACCCACCTAATGTCCACAACCATCTGGAACCAAGTTATCATTTAATGTCTCACTTAAGAATCCTCATTGAGAATACCAAAGTAATTCCTGAACTTAAAAGCTATAGGATTCTTATGGACCCATACCAAGATCAGGTGAGAGAGGCTAGTACTGATGCTAGCCAAAATAAAAACTTAGAGGAACTGGTTAGTACTGAGACTAACCACATAGAAGAACCCGAGCCAAAAATTAGTACTGATGCTAGTTCCAATTTAAATGAGATAGAAATAGAAAAAAAGAGAATAGATGATTTACCCGAGACTTATAAATCTAATGTCCTATTTCCTTCAACCCTAGAAGCTGGTTCTTCTTATAAAAATCAAGAGGTATGTAATGAAATGTCAGTGAAGTTGTTTAAGTAAGATCACATTAATTTACCTCTAGAATTAAAATCGCCTTTAGTCACCATTCCAGCACCCATTGAATCAAACTTAACTCCTAATACAAAAACTCCATTCATGAGCATTTTAGAAAAATAAGTAGGAGAAATTCTTAATAAACATGGGTCTGAGAATGGAATCATAAATTATATCCTAAAATATATGAATATATCAATAATGGATTATAAATCAACTTTCTGAGATTGGCAATCAAAATCATTGGAATTTGTCAATCTAATATTCGACATAGGATAGTGAGCTGCATTGTGTCTGGCTGAAGACGGTAAACTTAGCGCTTGTTGGGAGGCAACCCAATATTTAGTTTTTATCTAATTTATCTTTTTAGTTTATTCTTTTTTTAGGATAATTTGAATAAGTTGGAGGGAGAGCTCAAATTTTCAAAGGCATGTGCTGGACCAAAAATATACTGAGTTAGGTGTATTCTTCCATGTTCTTTATTATACCATTTTTTTTTTTTCTCCATTGAGGACAATGTCGATTAAGTTGGGAGAAGAGAAAAATAAAAAAATTTAAAATTTTAAGTCCTCGAAAAAGTTAGTATTTAGTATTTAGACACCTAATTATACTTAAGAATAGAATTAAACTAAGCATTTTTAAAAGAAAATTGATGCATAGATCAGAGAATCTGTGAGATATTGAGGAATCAAGTATTAAGAAAATTCAATAAAGAGTTAAGTCTAGAACATAAAAAGTTTTTTCTTGGAGCATTTCTAATTATTTCTATTAGCATCAAAGAAAAGTCTACTTTTTATAGGCTTGTGTAGGATAACAATACGTTTCTTCATATAAAAATTTATTTTAATAAAATAGTTTCCAAGTACTTCTCGCTGAGTAACCGGGCCTCTTTGCCTAAGCAAGCATTGAGTTTCACATCAAAAGGTGGGAAGGGCAAAGAAGCTCGTTGTAAAGCTAGTCTTAACTCGTAGCCTATTTGATTCGAGCTAGTAAGCCCGAGGGGTATTCTATACCTAATGCCCTAAAGCCAACTGATTTGGGAGTCATTGGCCCAGGACTCACTACATGGATCAAATAGAAAGCTTAAGGAGTTAAGACACTCAATAGTGGTACAATGTTAAAAAAAATAAAAAATAAAAAATAAAAAAATAAAAATAAAAATATTGGTTTCTCACTAAGTAATCGGGTCCCGTTGCCTAAGTAAGCAATGATATTTGTGTCAAAAAGTGGGCAATGTAAAAATAAAAATTAATAAATGAAGGACGGAAGTAGCAATACACCTGCCTATATGAAAGTTTAGACAAATCAGAGATAAAGGTAGGATAATTTAGAAAAAGTTCTGAAAAATTTAATATTTTTTACTTAATTTTTCTATTGATAACTATTAATACCCCAATGATATATCTCATTTAAGCTCTACTGAATATCAATGGCCATTTTGAAAATTGCTTAGGTAAAATTCAAAACTCTAAAGTTAAAAGGTATTTAAAACTAAATTCTTTCTTTACTCGAGGACGAGCAAAGCTTAAGTTGGGAGGTATGATAAGTATCATAAATTCACCAATAAAAGTATTAATTTATCAATTAATTAATATTAATTTTTAAGAATTAATAATCATTTATATATAATTTTTGAGAAATTAATATTTTTATTAATTAAAAAATTAATTAAAAAATAATAAAAATTAAAAAATAAAATTTTATTATTAATAGAAAGAGCTCATTTGTTTGATCATAACAAAATAAATTTCAAGTAAAACGGAGCTAAAATGGAAAAGATATGAATTTTTAAAGATATAAAATAAATAAAAATTAAATAAAAAAAAATGACTTAGCCGGCTCCGCAAGCCGAGCCACCAAGCCAAGCAAAGCCATCAAAGCCGACTCAGCCATTAAAGCCATCAGTCGGTCCACGATCCAGGCGTGGACCCCCAGCTCAGCAGAACCGACGAATCAGAGCTTGCCACGTGGTGGACCTAGACCCCTAAAGGGTCTACAAAAATTTATCGTGGCTCACAAGGGTAATTTAGTCTTTTTGCTCGACAACAGAGGTGCTGATTGGTTACGGTGTGTGGTGCGGCCGGTCCACGCAGTCCATAGGAATAGTGATTATGCGATCAGACGGCTGTTGTTGTTTGCGGTCAGGATCGGACGGCTGTGGTTGCTTTCGGATTTGATTCAACTGCAGACATCACACAGATCGCCATAGACGGCAGTGCTCGATCTAGGCAATGATCCGACGGTCCAGAAAGCTCCCGATAGTGATCAAACTCTCAGGCGCATGATTTGCGGCCAGATTTCCTCCATCAACGTGCGATCCAACAGCCAAAAATTAATCCAACTTGATCTGGGCCAATACGCATCCGATTTTGATAATTTTTGGACCGTTGGATTCCTATTGAATAGCTGGATTTTATCAGATTTATCAGAGATGTATCAGAGCTATTTTAATTTAAATTTTATTCAGATTTTGATGATTACAAAGGCCATTAGTCCCATATTGCCTTTAGAAAAAACTTTCCAGCCCTCCTAGCTCTATAAAAAGGACCCCAGGCCTCCAAAAATCAACATCTCCAATCAAGATGAAGCTTTGGTACAGGGCGAAGCCAGGCTATGGGTTAAAGGCTGCTTCAAAGCAATGGATGTCGAGAAGAAGAGCCGAGCTTCTACACTATCTTTCTGCTAATGCCGATCCAAGATCAGAGATCAGGCTATTTTTTTTTTTACATTCTATGTATTTAAATTTTGAAATTTTAATTAATAAAAATTTTATTTTTGCATTTTAATTTCTTATTTTTTATTTTTATTGTAATTTAATTTCTATACTTTAATTATTACTTTTTATTTTATTGCAAGTAGATGCTAAAATCTAACTAATAGATTTTAGTACCAAATTTAAATTTCTGCATCTTTTAATTTTTGCTTTTAATTTTCCGACTTCACTCCTAATTCCAAAAACTCAAATCCTTTTCTTTTTCTTTTCAAAAAAATCAAAGATTTTAAATCTAAACACACTACCTTCCCCTGTGGATTCGACCCAACTCACTACTATCTACGCATTTTCAATGATTTTAAGAAGTCGGATTAAACTGATAAACACGGTGTCTTAACGACAACATCGCGTTCCTATCATCTTGCCTCCCTAAATCCTCAGTCCTTCGGTCCCTTGCCACCCTCTCTCTTCCCCGACCGATGGCTTACGCCTGGCTGCACCCAGTCCGCCTCCCCGAGCCCCCGATCTCCTCAAAATCCTAACCCGCACCCCTCTCTCCCCTTCCCTTTGATCCCCCACCACCCCCTCTCTCCCTCCAACTGATGGCTTCCCCCCGGCTACACCCAGCCCACCTCCTTGAGCCCCTAGCTGCAAGCTCCCGATCTTCTCGTACCTTCTTAAAATCTCGACCCACCACCCTCCTTTTTCCCATCCTTCTGCCCCCCATCATGCTCTCTCTCTCCCCTGGCAGCGGCTTTCTGCTTCCTTTCGGTTGCACCTGGCTTGCCTCCTTGAGCCTCCGATCGCCTCCCATCTTCCTGAGCTCTCGTCCATGGCTACATCCCCAAGCCTCGATCTCTACTCGCCTGTGCCTCCTCGCACCTCAATTCCTGCATGCTAGCCCATGTCTTAGTCCTGTATAGTAGCCTTTTTTTATTATGAGTATTAGCAATAGCTAATACCATCACTAAAAATTATTTTTTTATTTAAATTATATTAATTAAGCATAATTAGATATTAAAAATTATTTAATTAAGTATTAATTTATATAGAATTAGGATTTTGGCATGTAGAGTGCTCAAACTGAGGGAAGGTTCGGACAGTATTGCAAACAGGGGGCCAAGACGTGCCCTGCATGTTCCGATCTTGGAATGCAGAATGCTCTAACCGAGGAAAAGTTCAAACTACAAACATGAGGTTGAGATGTGCCTTGCATGCTTCAATCTCGACATGCAGAGTGCTCAAACTAAGAAAAGATTTAGACAGCATTGCAAACATGAGATCGAAACATGCCCTGCATGTTTCAATTTTGGCATGTAAAGTGCTCGAACAGAGGAAAGGTTTGGCCGAGATATGCCCTACGTGCCTCAGTCTTGACATGCAGAGCACTCGAATCGAGGAAAGATTTGGACAATATTGCAAACATGGAGTCGAGATGTGCCCTGTGCATTTCGATCTTAGCATACAGAGTGCTCGAATCGAGAAGGTTTGGACTACAAACATGAGGCCAAGACATGCCCTGTGTGCTTCAATCTCGATATGTAGAGTGTTCAAACTAAGGAAAGGTTCGGGCAGCATTATATACATGAGATTGAGATATGCGCTGTGCATTCTAGTCTTGGCATGTAGAGTGCTCGAACTGAGGAAAGGTTTAGGCCGCAAATATAAGGCCAAGATGTATCCTGTGCGCTCCAGTCTCGACATGTAGAGTGCTCGAACCAAGAAAAAATTTGGGCTACAAACATGAGGCTGAGATATATCCTGTGCACTTCAGTCTCGAGATGCAGAGCGCTCGAACTGAGGAAAGATTTGGATAGCATTGCAAATCATCCCCATTTGTAATGATGTACATTACTTCTGTGATTATACTTTTGGAAATGCTGCACTCTTAGTTCAAGGATAGGCTCATTGTCCTTGTAAGAAATGTGTCCATAAAAAAATATTTGATAGGGATAGAATAGTTGTCTATTTATATAGGAGTGGATTTATGCCAAAATATAAGCATTAGTACCTATTTGGGATCAAGATGTGTGAGATAATTGCAAGGGCTTTAGAGGCTCTACTTGTGCAAGAGCTTACTATTGTGCAAGAGCTTAATGGTGATGGCTTGAGCAGATGATTAACACATTTGGTGTTTAATTTGATCATTGGTGGATGTCCACTTAATAATCTTTTAGATTGCAATTGTTATAGTCATGATGGATAGGATTACTAAGGTTATAGTCATACTTACCCTTTGTAGGGTTGCTATCTCCTAGAGGCTAAGCAAGGCTATAACTATAGCAACCCCTATAGTCCATCATGACTATGGCTGTTGCTATCTAGAAGATTAAATCCATGGGATTCTATTAATAATTAGATTAAATCCATCAAATATGCTAATCATATGCTCGAGCCTGTCACCATTAAGCTCTTACACATCAGTAAATATATTTGACAAGTAGAGCTTTCCGTCTGCGCATATTGTCTCCCACGTCTTTCTATGCAAGGACCAATGCTTGTAATTTGACAAAAATCCACTCCTATTTGAATGGACAACTATTGTGTCACTATCAAAAATTTCTCTATTGATATATCTCTTATAAAGACAATGAGCCCATCCTCATCCTAAGAGTGTAGCATTCCCAAAAGTATAATTATAGAAGTAAAGGACATCATTGCAAATAGGGATGGTCAAGATGCGCATCTCATGCATGTGGACTTGGAGCTTGCCAGATGACTAGACTGCGCAACCACATGATTTTTATTTTTAAGTTATTATTTTATTTTTTAATAAAATTTATATTTTTGATTTGCAACTCAAGGGGACAGCTAGGGGCATAGAGATAAAGACTATGATGACTACTTATGCGAGATGTGCCTAAATGGAGGTGATGCATTCTATTCTTATTATTGTATGGTCAAGCTTGGATGGTCTGTTACATCATAGACAACTGCTTGTAGCCATCTCATTGTACTTTGGTGCAGAAAAACTTGCAGTGCAGGGCAAGGTTGGATGGTTTGTTATATCATAGACAATCGCTTGCAGCCACCTTATGGTTAAAGGTGTAGAGGAACTTGCAATGCCTTATTTTTCAATGACAGATCTGAGCTTTCTTCACATTTTCATATACTGAGATTATCATGTACCACTGGATGAAAATCAGACAATGCTTAAATCAAAAAATCAGCAAACCAACATATTATCATGTATTGTTGGACGAGAATTATTTTTTGGCTGATACATTACAGATGCTAACTAACAATTTTTATTATACATGAGTTAAATTTTGATCGTCTTGTTATATTTTGATAGATATTTTATTTGAACCAATTTTTAGGTCATTTGCTTACTTTGATTTTTATTTTTATTTTTAGATATTATACATTATATCTTCTAGAGGTTGGTGTCATTCTAGCCAAGGATAGAGCTCTCGAGGAGAGAACGATCATGCAGCTAGCTCACATGGTTCCGCATATCTTATGTTGGATGGTGATTAAATTCTCTAACACTTTAGATATTATTTTATCCTTTGCTAACTAATATAACATTCTTTATATTAGATATTTTATGCTTAGGTTTGGATGATAGGGGTTACCAGTGATCCCACAGTCACGTGCAGTAGTGACCAACTCACAGACGTACAGTCATGATCGAAGATCCGTCTGACTTATGGCACCTCCAACTCGGTCGAAGGATAGACTGCTCATCTACATTCAAAATCGTTCGTAAGTACTACAACTTTAATTAATATATTTCTAATTTAGCAATTCTAGAGTTAACATTTATTTTTCAAAATCAATTTTGCAATATGTTTAGAGAGTTTGGAGTATCTCATGTGGTTATTGGCATCATCCGATGCTTGATGCCAGGGTTGGTGAATGAGTTTTCCAATTTGCCATTTGGAGCATGTGATGTAGCCTGGAAGATATTTTGGTAATTCAAAACTAGTTTAATTTTTAAATTCTCAATATGTTGGTATTTTAATTATATATAAATACATGCTTGCTTTTATCTTGCAAGAGTACTACTGATTCAAGATTCTTTAGGATAAGAAGGCTGGCCATCAGATCTTCGAGGAGGTGGCCACATGGAGGCTTCAAGATGGCCTCTATAGCCTCAGGTAGTTTGCCATCCAGCACTATAATTCCCAGTCACCATCAGATTGAAGATCCATCACGGATCACTAGATATAGGCAGACATATAGCAGGCCCTCTACAATCAGTGGAGTAGCAAGGAGTACTCCGGTAGGTGGTAAAGGTCTCGATAAAATTAGGCTATCCAGTAGGATCCAATCAGACATACGGGCGGCTCGATCGGCACACATGTTGTGGCTGACAGAATGGTAAGAAATCAATATTATATCTTTTCACTAGAACTATAAAAACTCTTATATATTTATTTTAATTAATTTAATTTTATTATTTACTTATTGTAGATATGGTAGCTAAATCATCCATCAGATCAGCTGCAGTTGAGGCGGGCCACACACCAGTCTAGGAGGACTGGGGACCATTTAGATTTTACATCGCAATTGATCTCGATAAGAACTTCAAACTTTATTTACTAATTAAGTTATTATAGGATCTAATTTTTATATTATAATTAATATATTTTTGAATTATGCAGATACGTTATGCGATGTACATTGCTGAGAGGTATGGCGATGATCCATCTTCTCAGCCCCCTTGACCTTGAGGGATGGCTCAGCGCCACCGAGGGGTGAGTAGGAGCCAGATCATAGGATTCGACCATAGCTTCGACCCTCTACTATCTTGATATCCTTCGATGTTCTCATAGGCCTCGACATCCCAGATCTGGAGTAATGCACACATGGAGGAGGTTGTGCAGAGGCTTCTAAGCTAGCAACTTTAGAGCCTCCTAGATGCCATTTGTGATACGGTCATGAAGCTTCTCCAAGATCTGCAGCTGCACAACTAGTTGTGCTCGTCATCCCAGCCATCACATCAGATAATTATATTATTAAATTATTTTAAGTTTTTATTTTTAAAAGCTTCATATATTTAGATTTAAGTCTGAAAAGATGATCTAGAGGCTAAAAATTTAATCTAACCATTCAATCAATGGATCTGAGGTGTCTATATCTCCATATCATCAAATGAAATGTGTAGAAATAATTTGTTTGAGAATTGAAAGAGTATATTGAAAGATATGCCTCCATATCAAAAGATACACCTCCATATTGAAACTTACTAATATTGTTTTATTTTTTCATTATAGGGTGTTGGGACATCTAGCTCTTAAGGTTGAGCAAAAAACCAAAACCTAAAGAAACCCACCCAATCCAACCTGATAAACATCAATTTTGGTCGGTTGAAAAACTTGAATCGGGTTGTGATCCATAAAAAATTCTATTAATTACAGTCAAGTTTGGTTTCTGCATATTTAACCCGTATGAAACCGAACCCGATTGATCGGCGTAGTATTTTCAATACTTAAATATTTGGAGATTGAAAATTAGTAATTATGACATGTTATGTATTGACTTATAGATATTATGAAATTATTATATCCTAGTTTCTATATGAATTTAATGGTATATTGGTTTGTAATGCTTAAAATTAATATTAGATCAATATTGAAGCCCAAACCAATATAATCCATCCGAATCCACTACAAACTATTAACTTCAGTTTCAAACAGTTTATATATGATAAACAATCGACAGCAGGTTGGATTTTTTTCAATCTGATTGGGTTCAGTCGGATCAAATTTTTCTCTCAATCCGACCAACCTAACCCGTGCTCAACCCTACTAGCTCTCCTTCACCAGTTGTTGGAGAGGAGCAAGAGGAGGTGGAGGTGAATGATGATAAGGATCAAACCTGATTTTTTTTGATGTATTATATATTTTTGATATTGCTTGTAAAAAAATTATATAATTTTTATTTTTAATATAATATAATTAATTTTTAATTTTTGATTATCATATTATCTTTGGATTTTAATTATAATAGATATTAAAAATCATAATTGATTATAATTAATTAAAATAGATTTTTAAAAATATTATTATTAATTTTTTAAAAAAATTAACTATTACCATCGGTATTAACGATGGTAGTTGCTATCACTAATAATTATTAGCAATGGCATTAGACACCAAATTATTATCACTAATATTTTTTAAAATAAAATTTTTTATTTAATTTAAAAATTAAGTAAAATTAGAGATGACATTAGCGATGGAATAATTGATCCCTAATAATAATTAGCAATGACATTAGCAACAAATTTACCATCACTACTATTTTTTAATTTTTTTTAAAAAATATTTTAAAAAATTAAAGATAGAATTATTCTATCTCTAAAGCCATCGCTAATTTTCTTATTAGCGATGGTAATTTTTGTCATCGCTAATGGTGCCAATTAGCGATAAAAATTTTTTAGATTTGCTTTTATGATGATATTAGTGATGACATTCCTATTAGCAATGGTAGAAGGACTATTAGTGATGATATTTTATTATTGCTAATAGTCTAGATTCTCGTAGTGCTTGTTAGCCGACTTGAAGATTGCGAAGAAACTCAATATAGATAGCTTGAAGGTCCTTACCAACTCACAACTAATAAGTGAACAAGTCAAAGACGAGTATAAAGCCCGAGACTCAACTATGATAAAATACCTTTAGAAGGTGAAAGATCTCATGCCAACCTTCAAGTATTTTGAGATTTTTTATATTCCAAGAATGAAAAATGCTTAAGTCAACGCACTTTCTCGACTCATAACTACTTCTTCCAACCTTCTCAATCAAACATTCATTGAATACCTCAAATTGTCGAGCATCGATAAGGTCGATGAAGTATTGCAAATAAATGATGAACCAAGTTGGATGAATTCGATCATCAAATACCTGACCAATGAAATTTTGCTCAAGAATCCTTTAAAGGCCAAACACCTAAGGTGGACGATCTTACAATATATCTTGATGAACGGATGACTCTATAAGAGATCATTCTTTCTTCTACTCCTTAAGTGCTTGGGACCTACCAATGTGAACTATGCCCTTCGAGAAGTCCATGAAAGAATTTATGAAAATCACTTAAGGAGCAAGTCATTGACCTACAAAATTCTACGATAGGGATATTACTGGCCCACCATAATGAAAGGTGCGACTGAGTTTGTTCGGAGGTGTGAACCATGTCAAAAATATGCTAACATTCAGCATCAATCGGCCAGCTAGTTGACATCAATTATTGTACCATGGCCATTCGTACAATGGAATATTGACATTTTTGGCCCTTTTCCTCCTACGTCCGGTCAAAAAAATTTTTGATGGTTGCTGTGGATTACTTCATCAAATGGATGGAGGTCAAACCCATGGCACAAATCAATGAAAGCAAGATGGAGGACTTCATTCAAAAGTCTATCATATATAGATTAGGATTACCGCATATGATAATCACTAACAACGACTGTTAATTCGACAATCAAAACTTCAAAGAGTTTTGTGCGAAGTTTCATATTATGCATAAACTCATCTCTGTCAGCCATCCATAATCTAATGGTGAAATGGAAGTAATAAATCGAACGATCCTACATGGACTTAAGGCTCGACCAAATAAAGCCAAAGACCTCTAAGCGGAAGAATTACATTCGATCTTATGGGCATATTGAACAACTCCTCGCATCCCAATTGGAGAATCACCATTCAGCCTAGCCTATAGGATGGAAGCAATGATTCCAAAAGAAATCGAGTTGCCATCGATGAGAGTCGAACACTATGCGAAGCTGAGAAACTCTGAATCTCAAAGAGCTGACTTGGACTTAATTCTTGAGGTTCGACAATAGACTCAAATTTGGATGGCCGCATACTGACTAAGAGTAGCTCGATACTACAATGTGAGGGTCAAGCCAAAGGTGTTTCTTCCTATGGACTTGGTTTTAAGAAAAGCAAAACTTTCAAGACTTTTAGGTCAAGGAAAGTTATCTCCAAATTGGAAAGGACCCTATAGAGTAATTAAAACCCATCACCCAGGCATATACCGATTAGAGACTCTCGATGAAGTGACTATCCTGTAAACATGGAATGTCAACAACTTGATAATGTATTATCAATGAAGTTATCCATATGTTATGACATTCTTAAAATGAAATGGTTGGATTGCAACTATCCTTGAATATTCAACTAAGTATAAATAATATTTGATGGACAACTCATTAGCCAGAATATATACCGACTGACCATCAGTTAAACAAATCTACAGGCTGACTCATAGTCGAACAACTCTATATACCAACTCTAGTTAGATGATTCAGCATGCCGACTCAACTGTGGCTGAGCAAAATTTTATGCCAACTTTGAAAGAACCAGATCTAGAATTTCAGGATTAGATCTTGAAACTTTTTCAAGATCAGGCAGTAAAAAACTAAAATAAATTAAAATTTATTCATAAAAAATAGAGAATCCCTAGATCTAAGAACTTATTATATGATTATAGCATAAGAATAAATTTGAAATTAAAAAACATAAGTAAAAAAAAAAATGTTGATCATATCAACATGCATCTACACTACATCTAATACAGGATGTAATAACAGATCAGATCTATATTACCTATGTAAGTTAGATATTCTAACTTACTGATCTAGGCTTGAGGATGATGCTTCGAGCCACACACATGTTCGACTTCTAAGAGATATCCACACGAGCCCATGAACTTCGATCAAAAGTCCTATGTAGAAAATCAGCATAGTATGCTAGTACTATGCTGATCCTTATTCGACAGTTGATCTAATGCTTTTTTCTTCTAGATTTAGACTCCTCAAAAGATTAGAAGAAAGAGAAGAGATTTTAGATCTAAGACATTCTCAAAAAAAATCTCAAAAGTAGGAGGAGAAGAGAAGAACAAAGCAACCCTAGAAGAAGATCCTCTTCTTCTTCTCGATTCTCTCATCTAGACACCTAGATTAGTGTCCATGAAAACCCAATGCTCAAGAGGTCTCTCATCCTGATATTCACACACCCAAAAGCCCTCTCCAAGATCTAGAATATGTCCAAAAATCAGCATAAAATTCATCCTATATAATGAGATATAGAAGAATCCATGTTGGGTCAAATTCGTAGACTTGGAAAGAATAAATATGGCAACTAGTTGGGGTGCCCAACACTTAAACGCCCCCTCCTTTGTTTTAGGCATGGACTACCTTCATTTGTTGCACAAAAACTCTCCTCTTTCTACCAAAAATTTTAGAAAAAATCTGGAAGTATTGGCAGCATAGAAAAGGAGGAATTTTGGTTTTTCAAAACTCTATCTCATAGAATTTGAAACCAAAACAACTTACCTCCTTTAACTTGGTCCACACCTAACTACCAAATAGGAGAGGGAGAGAGAGGGTGGGCATGTGTGAGAAAGCTATAAGAGGAGATTTGTCACACAAAATAAAGAGAGAAAAGGCATGGAGAGTGGGATATAGGTGGCGCAAGCAAGGTGGATCCTAGTCTTACTAGGATTCCATATTTGACTTGGTCAAATATGATTTCTCAAATCAAATTAAACTAGAAGTAACTCAACCTAATTAAATTAGATCCTAATCTAATTAAAAATTTAATTACATTATATTTAATTTTAATTTAATTTTTTAATCAAATTAGAAAATTGGGTTGACCCAAGTCCTAGTTGAACTAGGACTAGTTCTTCCTTGCACTTAACTTATCCAATAAACTAATTAAACTTGATCCAATCAAGCTCAAATCAAATCTAATTAAATTATATTTAATTAAAATTAATCTTAACCCTCTAGCTTAATTAAATTAAGTCAATTAGCAATCAAATTGCTAATCAATCCTCCTACAATATTTGCACTAGGTTAAACATCAAGCGCATTGATCGTTTAACCTTAGAATGATTCTCAATCATTAATCAACCATCCGACTGGATTGTAAACTCTAATATACATGATTCCATAAGTCTAAACCTAATCTAGTAGCATAGAAATAAATTTTTATACCAATCAAAGTGATCATCTAGCAATGGTACCTGACAGTTGGATGAAGAAAAAAATCCTATTTCCCGGGTTAGGTTCGTTCAGATCTGATTAGATCAAGAGAGATATTTTAAATTTTTTTTTAGATCCAAATTAGATCTGAGACTCTTCAAATTTAATTTTATTTATCTAATAAAATAAAATAAAATAAAATAAATCTAATTTAATCATACCTTGTTGTGGGTAATCCTATTACTCTATGATGATCTCGATATTTGTCTGAGGTTCTGGAAGTAGCCATGCAAGCGCCTGGCCTCTATCGATATCCACTCAGGCAAGATTTGGAGATCTTTTTTTTCTTAATTTGTACTTCAAAGATCAGATCTGAATCTAATCTTGAAGATCTTAAAAATATCTTTTGAAGATTGGGTGTTGTCTCTTGCAGTAGTGCTGTCTTCTTGCTTTCTTGTCGTCTTTTTCTTGCTTGGATTGCACCAAACTGAAGCCCAAAACTTTTTGGACATGGAGAGGAGAGAGAGAATCTGAAGGAGGCATGGAGAAGGAGAGAGAGGACTATGTGGCATGGGCAAATGGTAGAAGCTCTCAATCTTAGGCATAGACAGGATTTATATAGACCTGCTGCGCCATGCAGTGCCACATCATCCCGGCCAATCATGGCTCTTTGGCAATCAGATCTAAACTGATTGGTGGAATGACATCATCTGATCCAATCAGATTAGAGTCTCTCATAAACCTCCTTAGGTGGCACCAAGACTGGTCAAAGAAGAATCTTTGGTGCCACCCAAGTAGAGAGCATGAAGCAACTTGAGTCCCATCCATATGGGACTCCAATCCTTATCCCCTTTGGGGGAGGTGTGTGCCCCCTCCCTTTCCTCCTTTTAGCAGAAGGATAAAGCCCCACCTACTCTCCTATGGGTGCATGACACATAGGAAGTTGTCTAAGTGTCAAAGGTCAATGTTTGACCAAAGTCAAAGAACAAGATTTAGTAGGTGACGAAAAATGGCAGATGTTGTCTCAAATTTATCTTATAAATTAAGACAATCCTTTTCTGACCTAGACAAGCTCCAGTCAAACCAAGTAAAGATTTTTGAGTGAGCTCAAACATATTTGGCTTAGTCGAGATAACTTTTAATGATTGTTGAAGGAGAATATTAGACTCAATCATGTGCTAGCATAATTTTCTTGAACCTAATTGAATCTTATTCAAATCAATTGAACTGGATTAGTCCAATTGATGATATCCAATTCCAAACCCTTGTTTGTGTGATTCAGTTAGATTCTGTTTCATATGGTAATGGGATATGTCATGATCTCTATCATTGCCATCATCGAAATACCTTTCGATGGATCAAAACTTTTCTGATTCAGATAACTAGCATGATCGATCATCCAAATCATTATAATTATTCCCAAAATCCACCAATGATACCTAGCAGCATATGGTGGCAACCCATCAGAACTGAAAACTAATCTCTCGGTGCAGTTACCTGTGTGATTAAGTTCCTCTATCTTGAGCTCCGATCGGATTAGGATTAAGGTGATCTCGTCAATCCCTAATTTTCGTCATATGAATTAATCATTCGATTCAAGTTCGACATAAAAACTCTAATAGAAACTCTTTCTATCATTTCAGTCTACCATGGCCATGGGCTTATGGACTTGATTCTCATGATCATCATAGGACTGCTCCTCATCTACCAAGGTAGATAGATCTCCTATTGGTGCAATCCAATTCCTACAATAAACATGCTATAGCTAACATACACCTCAGGATTCCAAATGGCTAGGAGATCGAGTTATAGTGTAGTCAAACTATAATACCCTCAAGATGAACTATCGATGCACCTCAGGTCAAAGAACTAGACACACCACTATAGCTTCGAGCCAATCATTGATGAGAAGGTAGATTTTCTCATGACTGCTCGAGGTGGTCACGCTCAGTACCCTCATTCTCTAACGTGTATCTGTACTTTCGCTTTGGTATGTCTACATCGTAGACTTAAGACTCTCTATCCTAAAGAAGCGATCGTACACCAACCTTTTGGATCAATCACCATCCTCATGATGATCCTACGATCGGGAGCATTTTATGAGTTAATAATGAAAATTCATGTCTTAAATTTTCAACTCTTGAAAATATGAACTATCATTTCTATTAACTCAAAAAATGTATCACAGACACTTTCAAATACAAACTGTGAGAGAAAATAATCCATTTTATTATTTATAGTCAAAATTATAATTTTGCCCTTAGATGTGTATTACAAGTGTTAGCCAATTCTGACTTTTAGGGCACACATATCTAACAAACTTCCACTTGACCTAAAGCCAATTGGCTACAATTCTAAGTCCCATTTTCTTAAGATGAGTTTCGATCTTCTGCTAGCCCAAAGGCTTTGTGGTGGGTCTACTGCATTGTCTATGGAGTTGACTCTCTTGACCTCGACATAACCCTTCTTGAGGTAATCGTGGATGAGATGGTATCGCCGCTCGATGTGCTTGGATTTCTGGTGAGATCTTTGCTCAGCAAGAGCTATGGCACCATTGTTGTCGCAGTAGAGAGGAATGGCATCCAATGGCATCACTCTAATTTCTATGATAAATTTCTTGTACCAGAATGCCTCCATCATAGCTTCTAATGCAGCAATGTACTTTGCTTCCATGATGGAATCTGCTATCACTGTCTACTTAGAACTCTTCTAACTGACAGCACCACCATTACACAAACAGACTTTCAGATGTTGACTTTCGATCATCTATATCGGACATAAAATCTGAGTCTGTATACCCCAGAACTTGGAGTTCTCTATTACCAAAAATCAACAACATATCCTTAGTTCTTCTTAAGTACTTAAGGATACATTTCATAGAAGTCTAGTGTTCTTTGCCTAGATTCGACTGATATCTGCTCGTGACACTCACAGCATGGGCTATATCAGGTCGTGTACATAACATGGCATACATGAGGCTCTCTATTGCTGAAGCATAACGGATCTTGCTCATGCATTCTATCTCCTCAAGTGTGCTAGAGCACATCTTCTTGGAGAGATGAATGCCATGTCTAAAGGGTACCAAACCCCTCTTGGAGTTTTCCATGCTAAACCTCTTTAGCACTTCCTCTATGTACATCTTCTGTGAAAAACCTAGCAGTCTACTTGGTCTATCTCTATAGACCTTAATTCCTAGAATGAAGGATGCTTCTCCTAGGTCTTTCATGAAGAATTCTTTTGATAAGCACATTTTAACTATGGTCAACATGGAAATATCATTCTCAATAAGGAGGATATCATCCACGTACAGTATGAGGAAGATAATAGCGCTCCCACTGATCTTTTTGAAAATACATGGTTCCTCCTCATTTTTGATGAAACTAAATAATTTGATCACATCATTAAAATGAATATTCTAGCTCCGAGATGCTTGCTTAAGTCCATATATGGATCTTTGCAGCTTGCATATTTTATAATCAGCACACTGGATGTGAAACCTAGCGGCTGTTCCATATAGATATCTTCCTCAAGGTATCCATTTAAGAATGCCATTTTCACATCCATTTTTCATATTTCATAATCGAAATAGGCTGCAATAGCAAGCAATGTGCGGATGGACTTTAGCATAGCTACTGATGAAAAGGTATCCTGATAGTCAATGCCTTCATGCTGACTATATCCTTTTGCCACTAATCTAGCTTTGAATGTCTCCACATTTCCATCTGCATCAATCTTTTTCTTGTAGATCCATTTACACCCAATAGATACTATACCTTCTGATGGCTCTACCAAGGTCTAGACTTGGTTTGAGTGCATCGAGTCAATTTCTGACTTCATTGCCTCTAACCATTTTTTGAAGTCGATATCTGATATCGCCTCGTCATAGATTTGGGGATCATCACCATAAACCCCATTACCTATGAGAAATATTTTCTCTACCTTCTCTAAAATAGTACCTAAGTACCTCTCAGGAGGATGAAAAATTCTTTTCGATCTATGAGGTGGAGGAGGTAGTGATTGTATTGGCTCAACCTGATTTGGTTCCATGGGGTCCTTAGCTCATTGCTCTTGTGAGATTTTCTCCTCGAGCTTAATCTACTTTCCAATGTCGCAATCTAGAATAAACTATTTTTCAAGAAAGATGGCATGCCGACTCACAATTACATTATGATCTTCTAGAATGTAGAAATAATATCTTAATGACTTTTTAGGATATCCGATAAATCGAGCTCTAAAGGATCTAAAATCTAACTTGTCCGTTTATTGTCTTTTGACATGAGCCGGACAATCCCAAATTCTGCGATGACTCAGACTTGATTTCTTACCATGCCATATCTCATATGGTGTGGTAGGAATGATTTTAAAGGAAATGCTATTCAGTAAATATATAGTAATTAATAGACTATGTCCCCAAAGAAAATCAGGAAGGTCTATGAAGCTCATCATGGATCGAACCATATCTAATAGGATCTGATTCTTCCGTTCTAAAATCCCGTTGAGTTGAGGTGTTCCAGGTAGAGTCCATTGAGAGATTATGCCATTTTGCTTGAGATAGTCAAGAAATTTCTGACTAAGGTATTCACTTTGTCGATCTAATCGAAGAACCTTAATGGATTTTTTAGTTTATTTTTCTACTTCATATCTAAATTTTTTGAACTTTTCAAAAGTTTCAGACTTGTGTCTCATAAGATACACATACCCATACCGAGATAAATCATCAGTAAAGATTGTGAAGTAGATAAAGTTGCATCTAATCGGCACATTAAATGGGTTGCACATATCAGTATGTACTAGAGCAAGTAGATCTATGGCCCTTTCCCCATGTCCCACAAAAGGAAGCTTAGTCATTTTGCCATGAAGACATGATTCATAAATTGGATATGACTCAAAAGTCAACAAATTTAATAGCTCGATTTTCTCCAATTTGTTAACCCTATCTTCTGCTATATGACCTAGCCTTAGGTGCCACAGATACCTATCGTTTGGACTATCCCTGGGTCATTTTACAACATTCACATTTTGCTTGATATTAAAGATAGATACATCAATATGTAACTGATAGAGATTGTTAATAAGAAAACCACTTGCAATTTTATTTCTTTCATAAAGAATATTATAATGGTCCTTAAGAAAACTAATTACATAGTCTTCTTGTGCTAAACATGAAATAGAAATCAAATTTCTACTTGCAGCAGGCACATAGTAACAATCCCTAAGTACTAAATCTAAGCCAGATGGTAGTCGAAGAGGATAGGTTCCCATGGCTACAGCAGCAATCCTTGCTCCATTTTCAATGCATAGGATCATCTCACCATCCTTCAGCCTCCTGTTATCCTCAAGATCCTATATGGAAGTGCACTAATGAGCACTATAACCAGAGTCAAGCACCCAATTGGATGTAGAAGAAACCATGAGGTTAGATTCAATAACGAGCATACCTCCAGAAGGACCTATCTCCTTCTTATTCTTCAGGATGGCCAGGTATATAGGGTAGTTCTGCTTCTAGTGGCCGTCAGTATTACAATGGAAATACTTTTCTTTGTCAGCATCCTTCTTCTTCAGCTCTGCCTTTTTTTTTTACCTTCCACCTTCTGCCTTTTCACAGACTTCTTTTTCTTTTCAAAAGACTTTCTCTTAAAAGAAGTCCATTCCATAGCAAGCACTGAGCCTTTAGAACCTTTCATAGAAAGCTTAGCAGTAACCAGCATATTCATAAGCTCAGCCAGAGTACTCTGAAGTTTATGCATATGGTAGTTTATGATGAACTGTCCATACACATCAGTCAAGGATTACAGAATTATGTCATTCTGTAGATCCTGATCTAACTTCACTCTGAGCTTCTCAAGCTCTTTCAAGTCCTTGATTATCATCAGATAATAATTTTGGACTGACTACCCATCACACATTTTATCCTTAAATAGTCGTTTAGTGACAGATATTCGGCTGCGCAACTCTGTTTACCAAACAACTCTTGTAGATGAGCCAATATTTGGTGGACAGTCTTGATATCTTCATGTTGGCACTGAAGCTCATTAGACATCGAGCCTAATATGTAGTATCTAATCTTATTATCTTCATCCATTCATTTATCAAGAGACGCTCTCTGTTCAGTGGACAGATAGACTGGTAAGGTGGGAGAATCCTGGTCCAATACATGAGTTAACTTCTCAAAATCCAAAATAATTTTAAAGTTTTGAAGCCAATCCTTGTAATTAGATCCGATCAGTCTATGGGTGTCTAGGATACGGGCTAGTGGGTTGGATGCAGATATTTTCTTTTTCATGTAGAGAGTTAAAGTTTCTAGTTAGATTTTGTAATTAAGACTTGAATAATTTATTTAGAGGTTTGATTTTTAAATAAATTAGCTTCCATTTTTTTCTTGGATTCCTATACTTTTTTTGTAGAGATGCGAAGATCTCCATGATTAATAATATCTAGTGGGTGGTGCAGTCCCACCAACTGATTCATCACCTTACCTAATAGTTATTGGTGATGGGTTAGCCAATGAGTGAACAACTCTTGTCCAATGATACTCTAATCATGGTACACTCAGGCTTGGTCTCTAATTCATGAATCTCACCATGTCCGAAATATTGATCCACTTCTTAGTTAAGTCAGACCCACCATTTGCATAGATTGAATTCCTAAATAGATCTCTCACCATATCCAAAATATTGAGCCCAATCCATCCTGTAGCCCATAGCATCCAATGCTTAATAGACATGGTTGCATCTTTTCAGTGCAACTGAACTACTATGACCAGCCGAGAATAATCAACCCCGAAAAGAGCCCGCATATCTATAATGGTGGAAAACCTTAGACTTAATATTTTCTTAGGAAGATTTGATTTAGGTCTCTTTAAACTTGACTTGACATAGTCCTAACCATTATGACTAACCTAGTGGCATGGGTTAGCTCGGATTATTAGCCACCTCAGATCAGAACTGAGCCGACAAATATGGCCAGGTAAGTGAGATCAGTGGAAGGGATATGCCATTAACTCAACAAGAATGCATTCGAGTCGCGTAGCTCCCAATTTAAAATCAGTCAATTGTATGTGCCAAACTTATCTTAGACACCAAATTGTTGAGTCAGAACCAATCGGGTTAGCCTACAATCTAGAACCACTAAGCCTAATTAGGTCTTAACTTGATCGATCACTCATGTGACTCAACCTTGACCCAGGCTTAATCCTATTAGGCTAATCAATTTAGGCACTCTTGATCCCATCTAACCGGCTTGATTTAGTTTGATCAACCGCTAGACCTAATTGAGCTACCTAAGTCCAAACCCAATTTTATGAATATGTTTTAGATCTAAAAATTCTTAATTTTAGATCTAATATATTTTATAATTTTAATTCTTAATTAAGTTTAGGATTCATAAATAAAATATATAAATAAAATTCTAGGATTTCAGGATCTATGGTTTTGCAAAAAATAAGTTTTTGATTTTTAATTAAGGACGAACGCACAGCACCCCTACACATCATAAGAACACTCCATCGAATAGAAGGAGTGGGTCTTTAAATCTTTCTTTATTCTTATGACCAGACAGTCAAGGAGAATGCCTTAATCAAAAATATGATGAATCTACAAAACTAATTAGATCTACATATATATATCATATATATAAAATTGATCTAACTTAAAAACATATTTTGCATACATCTCATGTATTATATCATGCATATTTTTAGATCTAAATTATCTCATAAATATCTAAAAAATAAAATTTATATTTGATCATATCAAATTAAATTTATTCTAGACAACTTTGTAGAACTATTCTACAACTAGTCTAAACATGCATCTATCATAGCTCATATGAACAAAATTAAATAAATTTATTTTTTATTTTTTAAATTAATTATAATATTTATAATATTAGATAATAGTAAATAGATAAATCTAAAATCATAATTAATCAAATTAAAACTATGATCATCCTAGACTACATATAGAATAATTCTATTCCTAGTCTAGTCATGCATCTCATACATCTTAGATCTAGATTATTTAATTTTTTTAATTTTTGATTTTAGATCTAATCATATCTAATATGATATCTAAAATCATCTAATTATTAGATTAAAATTATATTAAAATTAGATCTAAATAATTATGGAACCTGGCTCTGATATCAGTTGAAGAAAAAAATCCTATTTTTCGGGTTAGGTTCGTTCAGATCTGATTAGATCAAGAGGGATATTTCAAAATTTTTTCTTAGATCGAAATTAGATCTAAGACTCTTCAGATCTAATTTTATTTATCTAATAAAATAAATTAAATCTAATTTAATTATACCTTATTGTGGGTAATCCTATTACCTTATGATGATCCCGATGTTTGCCTGAGGTAGTGGATGTAGCCACGCAAGCATTTGGCCTCTACTGGTATCCACTCAAGTAAGATCTAGAGATCTTCTCCTTCTTACTATGTACTCCAAAGATCAGATCTAGATCTGATCTTGAAGATCTTCAAAATACTTTTTGAAAATTAGGTGTTGTCTCTTGCAGCAATGCTACCTTCTTACTTTCTTGTTGCCTTTCTCTTGCTTGGATCGTACCAAACTAAAGCCCAAAACTTTTTGGACGTGGAGAGGAGAGAGAGAATCTAAAGGAGGCATGAAGAAGAAGAGAGAGGGGCTATGTGGCATGGGCAAAGGGTAGAATCATTCAATCTTAGGTGCAGATAGGGTTTATATAGATCCTGCTGCATCATGCAGTGCCACATCATCCCATCCAATCATAGCTCTTTGTGCAATCAGATCTAAATTTAATTGGTGGGATGACATCATCTGATCCAATCAGATTAGAGTCTCTCACAAACCTCCTTAGGTGGTATTAAGACTGATCAAAGAAGAGTCTTTGATGCCACTTAAGTAGGGAGTATGAAGCAACTGGAGTCCCATCCGTATGGAACTCTAATCCTTATCCTCTTTGGATGCATGCCTCCCTAGGCATGCACGCCTCCCTAGGCATGCACTCCCTCCCTTTTCTTCTTTTAGAAAGGGGACAAAGCCCTATCTACTCTCCTATGGGTGCATGACACATAGGTAGTTGTCTAAGTGTCAAAGGTCAACGTTTGACCAAAGTCAAAGAACAAGATTTAGCAGGTGACGAAAAATAGTAGGTATTATCTTAAATTTATCTTATAAATTAAGACAGCTCTTTTCTAACCTGGACAAGCTCTAGTCAGACTAAGTAAGAGTTTCTGAGTGAGCCCAAACACATTTGGCTCAGTCGAGATAATTTTTAATGATTATTGAAGGAGAATATCAGGTTCAATCATGTGCTAGCATGTCCTTGAACCTAATTGAATCTTATTCAAATCAATTAAACTGAGTTAGTCCAATTGATGATGCCTAGATCCAAACCCTTATTTGTATGATCCAGTTAGATTTAATTTTGTATGATAATGAGATATGTCATGATCTCTATCATTGCCATCATCGAAACACCTTTCGATGGATCAGAACTTTTCTGATTCAAACAACTAGCATGATCGATCATCCAAATCATTCTAATTGCTCCCAAAATCTACTAGTGACACCTAGCAGCATATGGTTGCAATCCATCAGAACTAAAAATAAACCTTTCGGTGCGGTAATCTATGTGATTAAGTTCCTCTATCTTGAGCCCCGATTGGATTAGGGTTAAGGTTATCTTATCAATCCTTAATTTTCGTCGTATGAATTAATCATTCGATTCAAGTCCGATGTGAAAACTCTAATAGAAACTCTTTCTATCATTTCACTCTGCCATAGCCATGGGCTTATGGACTTGATTCTCATGATCATCATGGGGCTGCTCCTAATCTACCGAGGTAGATAGATCTCTTATTGGTGCAATCCAATTCCTATAATGAACATGCTATAGCCAACATACACCTCAGAATTCTGAATGGCTAGGAGATCGAGTTATGGTGTAGTCAAACTATAACACCCTCAAGATGAACTGTCGATGCACCTCAGATCAAAGAACTAGACACACCACTACAGCTTCGAGCTAGTCATTGATGAGAATGTAGACTTCCTTATGATTGCTCGAGGTGGTCATGCTCAGTGCCCTCATTGTCTAATGAGCATCTATACTCTCGCTCCGATGTCTCTACACCGTAGACTCAAGACTCATCTATCCTAAAGAAGTGATCGTATACCAACCTTTTGGATCAATCATCATCCTTATGATGATCCTACGGTCGGAAGCATTTTATCAGTTAATAATGAAAATTCATATCTTAAATTTTCAACTCTTAAAAATATGAACTATCATTTCTATTAACTCAAGAGATGTATCACAAACACTTTCAAATAAATACTATGATAGAAAATAATCCATTTTATTATTTATGATCAAAATTATAATTTTGCTCTTAGATGTGTATTACAAGTGTTAGCCAATTCTGGCTTCTAGGGCATACATGTCTAACATTGGATAGGTCAAATGTGTAGAACAACATCTTTAGAACCCATGTAGATATAGTTTTCATATAATTTATCCTCTTGATAAAAATGCTTGTAGGACACCTCAGAGTTAAACTATCGACTTTGATCAGGCTGTCCATATTTTATGTCAAAATACCAAATCCATCTCATGGATTATCTTGACCAAGGTTTTGCTATATTGACATACAGTGATATATTCTTCTCCTACTCTTAGAGTGGTCAATTCCATCTTGATCACACACTGACCTCGTAAGTACTTGACTGTGCCTAGAAGCCTTCCATTACTGAATTAGAAATTTAGTTAGTCTGGTATCAAAGCACAGCGAGTTGCTTGTAAGCCACTGAAGTGATCTTAGGTGTAAGGAACACTTATACCTATATTCCATCAGAGACATTCTTGACAGCAGAATGCTCTGGAGTTGATCACGTATGATGTACTCCTACGTCTCACCTATATGCCATACTAGTGTCTCCACATTTTCTAGTTAAGAGGATAACAAATCTATATGGCATATAGCGACTTATGCTCGATAGATGCTATCCTCCTTATTAATAGTCTATCATTTTATCGTGAACAATTTTAAGGACTAATCAATAAATCCTCTCTTTATCGATCCTAAATTATCCTAAGGACTTCATCATAACAATGGAGTTCATTAGAAGATGAAAACTTATAATGAAAAATATCAAAAATATATTTTATTAATTAAATTAATTATAATTATAATATAGCTCAACCATCAATAGGCTAATGATTGACTTTGGAATATATTTTTCAATAACTCTTACTTATCCTAAAGCCACTCGACATAGTATCTAATATCCATCTTCGACTTGTGGTTGTCAAACTCCTTTATTTTCAGGGCTTTAGTGAAAGAGTTGGTCAGGTTCTTCTTTCCATCGATCTTCTAAAGATCAATGTTACCTCGATCCACGATCTTTTGGGCTAGGTGAAAGCAATACCGAATGTGCTTCATCCACTGGTGTGCCTTTGGTTCCTTCGCCTGAGCTATGGCACTGGTGCTGTCGCAATAAAGTAGGATCAGACCATCTAGGGAGGATGCTACTCTAAGCTCAATGATAAATTTTTTCAACTATACAGCTTTCTTCGTGGCATCTAATGTTGCGATGTACTCTACTTCGCAAATAGAGTCTGCCACAGTACGCTGCTTGAATTTCTTCTAGCAGATAGCTTCACTATTTAGAGTAAAGATATATCTCGATATGCTTCTACTGTCATCATGGTCAGATTGAAAGCTGAAGTCTATAAACCTCACAAGTTTTAAATCTGACTCACCATAAACTAACCATTGAAATACTTAAGGTTGCCTTTAACCACTTTCTAATGATTTTCTCCAGGATCAGACTGGTATCTACTCACTACTCCTAGTGAGTATACCATGTCTGATCTCGTACATGTCATGGCATACATAATAGATTCCACTGTTAAAGCATATAGAACTCTACTCATATGCTCTCTCTCTTCAGGAGTTGCTGAAAATCCTTCTTAGAGAGAAATTTCATGACCTATCAAGAGATAGCCTTTTTTGGAATTCTCCATGCTAAATCTCTTCAGCATAGTATCTATGTACGTGGACTAGGATAATCTAAGCATCCTTTTAGATCTATCCCTATAGATCTTCATCTCTAGGATGTAGGATACTTTATCCAAGTTCTTCATAGAGAATTGAGATGACAACCAAACTTTTATTCCCTATAGTGCAGGGATATCATTCTCGATTAAGAGAATATCATCCATGTATAAGACAAGAAATATCATTATTGGACCATTTGTTCATTTATAAATGTAGGGCTCTTCTCCATTCTTAATAAAGCCATACACTTTGATCATCTTATCAAAATGCATATTTTAACTCCAAGATGCCTGCTTTAATCCATAAATGGATCTCTGAAGCTTGCATACCTTGGACTCATGGATGTAAATTCTTTAGATTGCATCATATACACCTCTTTGGTCAGCTCTCTATTCAAAAAAGCTATTTTTACATCCATCTGTCAGATTTCATAATCCAGATGGATAGCTATCGCAAGCATTATCTGGATGAATTTGAGCATTGCCATAGGAAAGAACGTCTCGTCATAGTCAATACCATAATATTGACGATATCCCTTAAAAATTAGATGGACTTTATAGGTCTCCACTTTTTCATCCATATCCCTCTTCCTCTTGAAGATCCACTTACAGCTAGTGGATTTAACCCCTTTGGATGGGTCAACCAATGTTCACGCATCGTTGACCTTCATGGACTCCATATTGGATTTCATGTCCTCAAGCCATTTCTCAAAATTAGGTCTCTGCATAGCATTCATATAGGTGATTGGATCCTCATCATTCTCATCGAGTTCGATGGGATCATCATCTCGGACCCAAAAATCATAGTATCTATCTAGATGATGCGGTACTCTATCGGATTGCTTTAATGATGTAAGTACACTAAGCTCCAAATCTGATCTAATCAAATTCGACTCAGGTTCAGCTACAGGTGTCATTTTTTCTACCTATTGAACTTCATCAAATTCAACCTTAGAGATAATAGTTTCTTCACCAAGAAACATTTTTTCCAAAAAGATTGCCTTAAGGTTGATAAACATCTTTTGTTCATCAGCATGATAGAAATAGTATCCTTTGGTCTCTTTTGGGTACCCTATGAATGTGCACTTGTCAAACCTAGGTCCAAGTTTATCAGTAACTAATCATTTGATATAAGCCGGGCACCCCCAAATCCTAAGGTGTGAAAGTGCTGGCTTATGTCCTGTCCATATCTCATATGGAGTCTTAAATACAGGCTTACTTGGAATCCTATTTAATAGATAGCAAGCTGACTCAAGTGCATATCCCCAAAAGTATATCGACAAGCTGACAAAACCCATCATGGATCGGACCATGTCTAACAGAGTCCGATTTCTCCTCTCAGACACACCATTATGCTGTGGTATTTCTGAAGGAGTCCATTGAGAGAGAATCCCATTTTCTCTTAGATATGTGAGAAACTCACCAGAAATGTATTTTCTTCCTCAGTCAGATCGAAGAGTTTTAATACTCTTTCCAATTTATTTTCTACTTCATTTTGAAATCATTTGAACATTTCAAATGAATCTGACTTGTGTTTCATCAGATAGATATATCTATATCTAGATAGATCATCTGTGAAAGTGATGAAGTAGAAATATCCATCTCTGGCACGTGCTTATTGATCCATATACATTGGTATATACTAGACCTAAGAGCTCAGTGGCTCTCTCATCTTTTTCAGTAAAAGATGACTTGGTCATTTTACTAAGAAGATAAGATTTATAGATTGGAAGTGATTCATAATCACTGACTTCGAGGATTCCCTCTTGAGTCAATCTATTTATCCTATTCTTATTTATGTGACCTAGCCTACAGTGCCATAAGTAAATATCTGACATACTATCTAATCTAGGATGCGTGCCAGTTGAATAGACCATATTAACAGGTTGTGATAGCATATACACACCATTATTTAAATATCCATAGAAAATAGTAACACCATTCATAATAATATTATAAACTTATTTTTTTATTAAAATTTCATAATTATTTTTGGCCAAAAGGCCTACAAAAATGATATTTAAAAAGAAACTGGGACAAAAATGAAAATCATTAAGAATAATGGTATAGAACTCAAATATAAGTTGTAGGATTCCTAAAGCTAGAACTGGAATTGATCTTCCATCTCCAATGTTTCAAAACTTTTTGTCTTGCTCGAATCTTCTACTAACCTGCAACCTCTGTAATGAACTACAAATATGGTAAGGGCTACTGATATCTAATATCCAATTAATAATATCATAAATAAAAAAATTGTAAGAAGTTATCATATAAATACCTTACCCAGCAATAGCTTGCTTCTTTCTCTACTTGTTCGGATTTAGGGAGGCAATGTACTGAGGATAGTTTCTTTTTCAGTGTCCCTGCTTCTTGTAAAAGAAGCATTTAACTTGACTCTTATTGGATTTGATCTTCTTGGTCTGGCCCTGCACAAATGTCCCAGCCTGAACTTGCACCTTCTTTGCTTTTTTCTTCTTGTTCTTCTTCCCTTTTCTAAAGGGTCGAGAACCAGAAGATGAACCTCCCACTAAGTTCACCGACTTCTTGTGAAGTTGGTGATCCTTCTCAAAGTTCTGAAGCAACTCCAGTAACCCATGGTAGTCTACTTCAGGCTTTGTCATTCTGAAATGAGTGAGGAATAGGAGATAGGACTTGCGCAGTGAGTTCAGTATTGCATTTTTTCCAAGCTGCTTATGCAAGAAAAAGCTGAGCTCAATCGCTCTATCAGCTCGATCATGTACAGTACATGATTAGTGATAAAGACACTATCCTGCATCCTAACATTAATGATGGCACAACTAGTCTTGTGCCTTTCAACATCATCAGGTATACCAAAAGAATCCTCCAACACTTGAAGCTTATCTTTTGGGTGAGCGATCTCGAATCTACGATTGAACTCATCGCTCATGGCAGCCATCATAATGTAGCGCACCGTGGTTTGGTCATTTAGCCACTTTTGATAAGTATCTCTGATTGTTTCATATGCATCGGCAGTTAGCTCCTTAGGTGCAGAATTTATCAACACATACAAGATTCGTTCATGCTCCAGGACTATCTTCAACTTTTGGTACCAGCTACTGAAGTTGGATCCCACCAACTTATCATTGTCCAACAATGATAAAAGTGATAAGAAAGTGGCCATATCTATATAAAAAAAAATCATAACCTAATTAGTAATTGATTTATTAAACTTAAAGATTTAGACTTTAATCAAAAGATTCTTTCACTATTTTATTTGAATTGGTAGCCTCTACGTCCAACTCGAGGAATTATCCTAATTTCTTAGTGGATAATAGAATCCACATAGACTGCACACGAGCCCAACTTTGGTTGGCCAACCCATGTACATCTAAGGGTAAGTTTATAATCAATTATTTCTTCAAATAATTTTTAGTTATTAAATTTTTGCTCCAATTCCTAATCAGTAGACTTTGGCCTCTACTGAAAAGGTCCAGTTAGGTCCAACCATTAACATGACCATACTTGGTTGATCAAATCAATGAATAATTTGGCCCAATTTTGGTTGGCTAACCTAACCATCATTTAGAAACATGCAGCCAAGAAATCATATAATGAATGATAATTTCATTAGTCGATAAGCACCAGGCCTTTGGACCTCCATTGATTATCCAACTAATGGATCCATTATCACCCACTTAATGGAAGGTTATGATCTAGTTATCACAATAACGATTTTATTTTAAAAATTTAATAATTTTAGAAAATTTAATTTTAAAAAAGAGGGAAAGTTAGATGAACCAGCTTGTCATGATCCTTCCACTGACTTCACCAAGTCAACTTAAGGAAGACCATTAATAAGCTAGTCTAGGAGCACCTAAATCAGTCATACTGATTTACCTAGCTAATATGGATTAGCTCAAATAGTCAAGTGATCCGATCGAAGCATAATTTTACCAAGAGGCTAGATAAGTTCGATCGATGGGAGGGTCTACCAAAGCCTACCTTAGACACCATCAAAAATGGCCAGGTAAGCGGACTGCTAATTAAAGACTACCAATCTAGTTTACCTTAGATATCAACTGATTTAATTAGTCTTGATTAGATCAAGCTAACAATTCATGCTAGACCGCATAGCCAAGAATTAAGTCCATCTTGAGTTTCGTTAAAGACATGGACTTGACTAACTACAACTATTGTAATTGATCTAGAGAATCCTTGATCTAATCTAAGACAATAATTAATTAGATTTAGTCAATTCTCTAATTAAGTCCATTCTTTAATCTAATCCTAGGTCTAACCTAATTAATGAACCTAATCCCCACTAATCCATTTAATCCAATGTATTATGATTTGTGTCTTAGGATCTTCAATTCATAATCTTAGATCCTAATCAAATAACTTCTTAATTCTTAATTAAGCTTTGGGCTAAGGATTGAGGTTCAGCTTTTTAAAAATAATTTTCATATTTATAAAATATTTTTATAATATGGTTCTACCAATCAAGTTGCATGTTTGATTCATAATCAATATGCAAGTAAGATAAGCATGAAACTACTTTAGATCTAATCTAAATAGATTCATGTAATTGAAATAGTTTCAATTCCAATCAATCATAAATTACCTTAAATCAAATCCAACATATTTATGATGATTAAAATTAAATTAAAATATTTTTAATTAGATCATAAAATTTTTTAGATCTAATCTAAAATTTTATGATCGATGTTTTAGATCAGCACGTCCTATGACAACCTCTCCACTGTAAGGGATAAATCTTACAGCAGGACAACCATATAATCAGTCCGTGCAATCTAAAATTTTTATTTTTAGATCTAAAATCTTTTTAAATTTAATAAATTATAAATAAGATTATATCAGATCATATCTAATAAATTTATGATAAAAAATAAATCTACACAAACTAGGATAACCTCTCCACTGTAAGGGATAAACCTTACTGCAGGACAACCTTATAATCAGTTAGTGTGATTAAAATTTTTAATTTTAGATTTAATAATAAAATTATAAATTAGATCTAATCTAAGAAATAATCTAAATATGTATATATAATTATGTAATAATCAACCTAAGCTCTGATACCAATTGAACAAACTAAATCTAGGATTTTAGGGCTAGATCTTCAAATTTTTTCAAGATAAGACAGCGAAAGACTAAAATAAATAAAAACTTATTCATAAAAAGTAGAGAACCCCTAGATCTAAGAATCTATTATATGATTATATTATGAGAATAAATCAAAAATTAAAAAATATAAGTAGAAAAAATATGTTGATCATATCAACATGCATCTATACTACATCTAATATAGGATGTAATAATAGATCAGATCTATATTATCTATGCAAGTTAGACATTCTAACTTGCTGATCTAGGTTGAGGATGATCCTTCGAGCTGCACATACATCCGGCCATTAAGAGATATCCACACGAGCCTATGAACTCCGATCAGAAGTCCTATGTAGAAAATCAGCATAGTATGCTATCCTTTTTTGATAGTTGATCCGGTGCTTTTTTCTTCTGGATTTGGATTTCTCCAAAGATCAAAAGGAAGAGAAGAGATTTCAAATCTAATACACTCTCAAAAAAAATTTCAAAAGGATGAGGAGAAGAGAAGAACAAAGCAATTCTAGAAGAAGACCCTCTTCTTCTTCTCTGTTCTCTCACCTAGACATCTAAATTAGTATCTATGAAAATCTAATGCTCAAGAGGTCTCTCACCTTGGTATTCACAAGGCCAAAAGCCCTCTTCAAAGTCTAGAATATGTTCAAAAATTAATCCAAAATTCATCCTATATAATGAGATATAGAGGAGTCCTTGTTGGGTCAAATTCTTAGACTTGGAAAGAACAAATATGGCAACTAGTTGGGGCACCCAACACTTGGATGCCCCCTCCTTTGTTTTAGGCGTGGACCACCTTCATTTGTCGCACAAAAACTCTCCTCTTTCCACCAAAAATTCTAGAGAAAATCTAAAAGTGTGGATAGCATAGGAAAGGAGGAATTTTGGTTTCTCAAAACTCTATCTCATAGAATTTGAAATCAAAACAACTTACCACCTTTGACTTGGTCCACACCTAACTATTAAATAGGAGAGGGAGAGAGAGGGTGAGCATATGTGAGAAAGCTAGGAGAGGAGATTTGTCACACAAAATAAAGAGAGAAAGGGCATGGGGCGTGGGATATAGGTGGCACAAGCAAGGTGGATGTTAGTCTTACTAGGATTCCATATTTGACTTGGTCAAATATGGTTTCTCAAACCAAATGAAACTAGAAGTAACTCAATCCAATTAAATTAGATTCTAATTTAATCAAAGACTTAATTAAATTAAATTAAATTAGATTTAATTTTAATTTAATTTTTAATCAAATTAGAAAATTAGATTGACCCAAGTCCTAGTTGAACTAGGATTAGTTCTTCCTTGCACTTGGCTTGCCCAATAAACTAATTGAACTTGATCCAATCAAGTCCAAACCAAATTTAATTAAATTATATTTAATTAGACTTAATTTTAATTCTTTGACTTAATCAAATTAAGTCAATTAGCAATCAAATTGCTAATCAATCCTTCTGCAATATTTGCACTAGGTTAAACATCAATCATATTGATCGTTTAATCTTAGAATGATTAAATCGTATTGATCATTTAATCTTAGAATGATTCTCAATCATTGATCAACCATCTGATTGGATCATGAACTCTAATGTGTATGACCCTATAGGTCTGAACCTAAACTAGTAGCATAGGAATAAATTTCTGTACTAGTCGAAGTAACCATTTAGCAATGGTACCTGATGGCTAGATAGATTGAATGTGTAGAACAACATCCTTAGAATCCACGTGGATATAGTTTTCATATAATTCATCCCTTTGATCAAAATGCTCGTAGGACACCTTAAAGTTAAACCATCAACTTTGATCAGGCTGTCCACATTGTATTTCAAAAGACCAAATCTATCTCATGGATTATCCTGACCAAGGTTTTGCTATATTGAAATATAGTGATACATTCTTCTCCAACTCTTGGAGTGATCAATTTTATTTTGATCACACACTGACTTCACAAGTACTTGACTATGCCTAGAAGCCTTCCATTATTGAATTAAAAATTTAGTTAGTCTGGTACCAAAATACAGTGAGTTATTTGCAAGCTACCGAGGTGATCTCAGATCTAAGGGATACTTATATCTATATCCCATCAAAGATATTCTTGATAGTAGAATGCTCTGAAGTTGATCACGTTCAGTAATAATATATCTCTACATCTCATCTGTATGCCATACCAGTGTCTCCATACTCCTTGGTTAAGAGGACAACCAACCTATATGGCATACAGTGACCTATGCTTGATAGATGCTGTCATCCTTATTAATAGCCTATCATTTGATTGTGAATAATTTTAAAGACTAATCGATAAATTCTTTCTTTATCGAACCTAAATAGTCCTAAGAAATTCATCACAATAATGGAGTTCATCAAAAGATGAAAACTTATGATGAAAAATATCAAAAATATATTTTATTAATTAAATCAATTATAATTATAATATAGCTCAACTATCAATAGATTGATGATTGGCTTTGGAATACATTTTTCAATAAACTCAACTATGGTTGAGAGCAATCTTATGCCTACACAATTCTAGTTTAGTGGGAACCATACCGACTCGATCCCAGTCAATCGAAGGATATTTAGCTAACCTTCATTTATCAAATACTTAAAAACTTTATACCTAAAGTCTAATTGGTTGATAACCAATTAGCTAGCAAGTTCTATGATTATTACTATCGCTTGGCATTCGATACATAAATTAATATTTAATTATTGATTGAAATTCAAATTAACTGATAACAACTATTTATAACAAGTGAAGGTTCAACACTTAGAAAAAGTTTTTTTTTCATTCATATGCAGAAAAATTATAGAATTAGGCCAAGGCCTGACTATAAAATTGGATCATTATCCGGTAACCAAAGAAAAAGAGAAAAGCCTATTGCATTCAACCCAATCACCAGTCGGTCCCTTCCTCCACAATGCTGGTAGCCACAACAGCTTCAATCCTCTAGCCTTCAATAGCAGTTGGCTCTACTTCAACCAACATTGGTGTGACCTCCTCAATGGATAGGGCAGGCTCCATAGTAGCTAGTACATCTTTTTCAATCAAAGTGGTAGCTTCTATGGTCAGCTGATCTTCTGACTCTCCTTCAACTCTCAAGATGGTGATACTCAGGTCCAAGTCCAGGTAGAACTTTCCGACTGCATCCTTACCATCCTCATATCCAACCTAGTATGATGCATTGCCACCCTCGAGGATTTCATTCTTGAAATCCTCTGAATTCTTATAATCTTCGATGGCTTGCTTCTATGCCCAACTGAGAGCTTCTTGAGCAGATTTCACTTCCTCCTTGGCAGAAGTCGACTCTACTTCAGTGGCCTAAAGCTTTCTCCACTCTTCCTCCAACTCTTTGATGCAACTGTTATGTTCCTTTCGGAAGCTGGTTGACTTCATGTTTCATTTTCTTTATCCAAGACTCCTAAGACTTGATAGTTTGCTGTTTCGACTCTAAGTCGGTATAGGCCATCTCCAACTCAGCCTTCATTCAAGAGACCTCCTCTTCTCATTTCTTCTCTCGCTCCGCTGTCTCCTCTCATTCAGTTGCAGCCTGAAGATGCTTGAGACCAGTAGCCTTCTCGGCATTTGTAGCCACAACCTTATCAAACCAAGTCTGATGAAAGTTAGCAATTGATTGGTATCCTCTCTCTAGCATTGACATATCATGCGCTAGCTGAAGAAAAGGAGAAAAAAGTCAAGAAAATAGACCAAAAAAATAAAAGAGAAAGATAACTAGAAAATATCAACGAACTTACACCGAGGATCGTTGGATAGAAGGAAGAGTACATTTCAGACACCATTCGATTCTTTCTATTCTCCCTATCAATTGGGAGAAGAGTAGCTTCGATGAGCCACTTGGCCAACCTTGAGCTCGCCAGAGCTGACTCACCGATAGAAATCTATATATAGAAGAGCTCCACAAAGTCGATCGGAGCTTCACTGCCAGCAGACATCGTAGGCACCTTCCCTCACCTCGATGTCGATGGCTGCGCAATTGAAGCCGACATTCATTCAAGTGTTGGTGGTGTCCGAGATACAGTCAGCCCTTGGTCAGCTGATCCAAATTTGGGCATTGAAGCAACTCATGATACCATCGGCTCCATGACAGTAGTTAGTGCTTCAATGACTATGACATCATCATGATTGTCCAGCTCTTTAGCAACTGGATGAGCTTTGACTGTAGGAAGAGTCATTTGGACTCCAAGTGTGACAACAATCTCCATGACTGGCTCAGACATAGCGACCAATAGAATGTTGATTTGATCCACTACTACTGATGGTACTTCGGTCTGACTCCTCTTCAGTGCTCGAGATGACCCCTCACTGGCTGCACCCTTTTTCTAGCGGCAAACTATCGGATCTCAATCGTTGAAACTCATGCCACAGGCCTTATAGCTGCAAACAAAGGCAAAACAATTCAATTACAAAATCAAAGTCAAACAAAGGTGAAAAATCTAAAAGAGCTACATTAAATTATATTATGGCAGGCACCGGACCAAGTCCAGCATCATATAAAGCTTGATCCATTAACAGATCCTGCTATGAAGAGACTTCCATATCTTTCAATTAGAGGAAGTCTTATCTATTGGTGGTGTCGACCCGACTATTTTCATTTAGACTTGTATTCGGGTTTTCCTAGATGAAAGAAAAACCCTTAGGCAAGATAGAAGAAATAAAGAAAAATTAGGTTTTTCAATCATAAATAGGAGAAGGAAGATCGGTGATGAAAGACAGATCCTTCCTCGGGACAAAAAACCATCAACCCTCAACTTTAGGATGGGTACAAAGGATGAAAAAGGGTCGAAAAAGAAAAAGCCGAGGGACAGTCGGGATAGTATTACACAACAAAATAAAGGTAACAAGAAGCCGAATGAAATTTGGTGCAAGTTGAGCTAGACAAATTTGATAGTAATCCAAGATGTTCCTAATAAATTTTTAAATTAGAAAGTAAAGTCCAGACCTAAGATTTTCAACATAAAAGGCAACTTGGCCCAGAGGTGGGAAAATCACCCGACCATCCGGACCAGATGCAGACAATTGAAATTACTTTAGGATATAATATTGTACCTGGAGATGGAGGACAATGAACTCGATCAAAGAGGAAACCTATCCTACCAGGTCCAAAGAAGAACTACCAGCTGAACCAGTCGATCAACTACCCCGAGAGGATTGGGGGTTGAGTTTTCTACCTACAAGACTATCTTCATCTACCCTAGCTCTACCCTTTCTACTCCTATTTGCCATTGGTAATGGCAAAGAAAGAGCCAAAACGAAGATAAGAGTGGAAGGGAATCTGACCTAAAAACTAAAAGGAGTCTGAGAGACCACAAAAATAGGAAGGAAGAAGATTTGGAACCCTGGGCACCCACAAAAGTTTTCAGTCATAGTAGGAAGTCTAGACAAAAGGGAAGGCAATCCTATATATAGAATCAACCGACGATCAGAATGATTTCGCTCAAATTAAGGTCATCCAGATTTTGATACATGACAATGTATAAATTGACCATTAGTCGGATGTTTTGATGCACCTATCATCAAATCAAGCCACGTTATCATTATCCACAAGAATAGTCGGAGACCAATGACTACAAGACACATGGCAACAATCGACTGGTCCAAAATCAAATCGACTAGATTGTCTGGCTATCAAACTAATAATGGTTGCACGATCATCAAAATAATAAAATAGCCAGAAACTCTTCAGCTTTCAAGGTAATCGTTAATGCCTGAAAAATAAAGTAGTCATCAAATCGGGGCTCAAGATGATATGTGAAAACTTCTATCATCCAATGTACCATCCCACATATCATGTCATGTACCATGCCACCTTGGACTTGGGTGTGGGGGGGCAATTATTGGGACTATTAGATCTCCTCTCCCAATTTGGTATTAGCACTCTAACTTATAGTCGGTAATCCCGATGATGCGGCAATGATATCAAATCCTGGACTATCAATTGAAAGATTGATTGACTGTCAATAAGCAATTGAATTACTATCAGTACCAAGAAATAAATAGCCGATAGTCAACCAATCTCTAGATCTGACTCACCATCGGTGATAAGAAGTAGACAGCCAACTATCGATCGATAAATTGATTGATAGTCAATGACTTTTAATCATTATTCTCGATAGATACAATGACTTAAACACTGCACAACCACTAACCAATTGGAACATTAGAATCACCGACTGACAGTCAGTCGATACGTCAATGACACCAACATACAGTCGGCATGATGCTTACCGACATAAAGTCGGCATATCAGAAACTGCCAGCGTAGAAGGCATGTAATGGTCATTCATGGATATTAACTGTTCACCCGATGATGAAATAATACCAGAATAAGCAGGACCTATATGTTTAACTGTTGCATATAGTTACCAACAGTTTGTCTATAAAAGAGAGGTAAACGAATAGCATTGGTAAGGCACTTCTAGGCCAGACTTGCCACATTTTCACTTCATTGTTCAAATAACTCCCCACCTCTTACTTAAGCATCGGAGGGTCCCCATCGAAAGCATTTCTGGTCACTATGGATGCTATTTTATAGGTTGCTCTAAAGCGGAGCTAGGTGCATCAGGGATTTGGCCCCAACAGTATTTATACACATACTTGCTCTTAAATTGCATTATTTGTATGTGCCAACATCTTAGTTCATGCCAACTATCTAGCCCTATAAGGTTCATGCATAATGAACGTCATGCTAGCCCCTCTGTTGGGTCATCGGGACTGCATCAATCCTAGCAAGCCCCTTCTTGGTGAAGCAAAAAGGTTTAAGATGAGGCGTTTGGACTCCCACCTTAAAATTTAGTTTATTATCTAGCTTTTCGAGCGAGATCAAGTAATTAAGTGGATTAGGGTCATAAAAAGAACTAGGGAAAGCCTGACTTGCAGGTGAATGTTATCTTCTATCAAGATGCTTGTTTTATGACCTTATAATAAAATCAACTATATCAATAGAAAAATATTTCTATTTGCATTATCATAAATATATTCTTCTATAAAAAATAGTTTTATATGCAATCCATATACAGATTCAAACTTCGAAGAATATTCTACTCTTATACTATGAAAAACTTTCTTAGCCTATATCTTAACCAACTTCTTATTAATGAACCAAAAGTTTGGCAACCAAATAATTATCAACAAAACTAGAAGCACTATAATAGCATACAACCATGTCAAGTTCGGGCTTCCAAAATCAAATAAATAATTGATGAACAAATAAACATGGCATGAGATAGCCTACTAACACAGCACTCTATATTCCATTATCAATCCTTTGGGACTCATTCTAGGTCAAACCCCACTTATCATATTTGAAAATATAGATTGTCTAACCTTTCTATACTCATTGTATGCCAAACTTAATGGATAATTTCTATCATAATCTCTAGTGATTGTAAACCTAAACTCTCAAACTATTTTGCTCACCTCTCTATAAATGAACATAAACCTAAGCTCTAATACCATTTCTAACACATCCTGCGCCCATCATCTAGGTCAATCACATGGCATGACTATACACTCCCTAGGGCAAGCCCAAAATAATATATAAAGCCTATAAATTTGTCATAACCTTAATATTATTAGATAATATGAACCTCATTTCATAACATGATAAAATCATACATCATATTATTAGATAATATGAACCTCATTTCATAACATGATAAAATCATACATCATTCACAAGTGATATGACTTGTCTAATTACAATTTCATTTATTTGACTGATATTAGCAATATTCTAAACATTCAAGCTATTCAGCATGATCCCAAATTGTAGCTAAGCATCCTGCAATTTTGAAAGGAAAAGTGAAGAGATGGTGTGAGTATATATATATATATAGTATGTATGTATGTATGTATATATAAATATTACATATACATACATACATACATACACACACACACAGATATATATACATTTATATACATATATGTTAGATATATGTGCCCTAGAAGCCAGAATTGGCTGACACTTGTAATACACTTCTAGGGGCAAAATTATAATTTTGACTATAATCAATAAAATGGGTTATTTTATATCACATATGTGTATTTAGTGTCTGTGATGCATCCTTTGAGTTAATGATAATGATAATTCATATTTTCAAGAGTTGAAAATTTTAGACATGAATAATCATTATTAACTCATAAAATGCTCCCGACCATAGGATCATCACGAGGATGGTGATTGATCTGGAAGATTGATGTACAATCGCTTCTCTTTAGTAGATGAGTCTTGAGTCTATGGTGTGGAGATATCGAAGCGAGAGTATAGATAACCGTTAGAGAATGAGGGCACTGAGCGTGACCACCTCGAGTAGTCATTAGAAAGTCTACCTTCTCGTCAATGACTGACTCGATGCTGCAGTAGTGTGTCTGGTTCTTTGACCTGAGGTGCATCGGCAGTTCACCTTGAGGGTGTTATAGTTTGACTACACCATTACTCGGTCTCCTAGCCATATGGAATTCCCTGAGGTGTATGTTGGCTATAGCATGTTCATTGTAGGAACTGGATAGCATCAAGATGGAATCTATCTACCTCGGTGGTAGAGGAGCAGCCCTATGATGAATCATGAGAATCAAGTCCAGAAGTCCCATGGCCATGGCAGAGTGAAATAATAGAAAGAGTTTCTATTTAGATTTTCACATTGGACTCGAAATCGAATTGATTACATCATATGACAGAAACTAGGGTTTGACGAGTTCACCTTAACCCTAATCTGATCGGAGCTCAAGATAGAAGAACTTAATCACACAGGTAGCTGCACCAAGAGGTTCGCATTCAGCTCTGATGGGTTGCCACCATATACTGCTAGGTGTCACTGGTGGATTTTGGGAGCAATTAGAATGATTTAGATGATCGATCATTCTAGCTGTTCGAATCAGAAGAGTTCTGATCCATCAAAAGGAGTTTCAATGATGTCGATCATAGAGATCATGACATATCCCATTACCATACAGAACTGAACCTAATTGGGTCACACAAATAAGAGTTTGAATCTGGTGATCATCAATTGAACTGATCCAGTTCAATTGATCTAAATATGATTCAATTAGATTTAAGAAAATCGTGCTAGCACTCGATTGAACCTAACGTTCTTCTTTTACTATCATAAATAAGTTATCCTGACTGAACCAAAGGAGTTTGTGCTCGATCAGAGGCCTTCACTTTATCTGACTGGAGCCTGTCCAAGTCAGAAAAGGTTGTCTTATTTTGTAAGATATTACCTACCATTTTTGGTCACCTACCATTTCTCGTCCTTTGACTTTGGTCAAAAGTTGACCTTTGACTGGTCAAATGTTGACCATTGACACTTTGATTTTTGTCCACGTGTCGTATATCTATTGAAGAGCTGGTGGGGGCTTGTCCCCCTACCAGAACCTGGCAAAGAGGAGGGCACACGCCAAGAAGCTGGTGGAAGCTTGTCCCCCTGCTAGAACTTGGTAAGGAGGAGGGCGCATGCCACCCTTGGCGTGTGCCCAAGTTGAAGGCGCCTAGGAGTCCCTGTTGGATTGGAACTCCATCTCCTTTTTGGATTTTGATTAGAGTTCTCCTAAGAACCAACTTTGACTGATCTTAGGCACCATCTAAGGAGGAATCTAGGGGACTCTATTCCCACCAATCAGATTTAGATCTGATTTCATAAAAGATTGTGATTGATTGGGAAGAAGAGGAGTTGGATCACAGACAGTCTATAAATAAGACCCTGCACCCAATTCAAAGAGCATTGGAAAGGAATTCAATTCCCATGCCCCAAGGCCTCCTCTCCCCTCTTCCTCCTTGCCAAACCCACCTTCTCCCCCTCCTCTCCATGTCCAAAGTGGTTTGGACCTTGGTTGGTGCAATCCAGACGAGAGAAAGGCGATTGAAAGCTAAAAGGCTGCACTGCTACAAAGGACAACTCGCTGTGTTGATCCTTCGAAAAGCTATTTAAGACCCTCCAGGCATTACATCCAATCTAATTTTATTGGAACTTATAAGAGCTAATAAGAGGATCTCTAGATCCAACTTGAGTGATATCAGTATAGGCCAGACACTTGCATGGCTAGGATCAGAACCTTCCGCTGCTGTACAGATCATCAAGTGATAAATAGGATTACCCATTCAAGGTAAAATTAAATTGATTTAATTTATCTAAATTTATTTTAATTATTAAAATATAGAATCAAATTTGAAACATTCTAGATTCTGATATAGATTAAATTTTTTTTTTTTTTGAAAATATCTCTTGATCTGATTAGATCTAAAAACTGATTCCGAGAACTAGGATTGTTTCTTCAGAATTGGTATAGAGCCAGGTTCTAAAGTATTTTAATTTCACTAATTTTAAATTTATCTTTAATTTTAGAAAATAAGTATTTCAGATTACATGATATGTGATCAGATGTTTGAATTAGAAAAAATTAAAATTAATGATTTATGACTAAGATTAAAAATATGCATGAGTAGTATTATAAAATAGAATAGTGTCTATAGAATAGTCTTGCTATTTTCAATTTAATTTGATTAATTTATTTTAGATCTATTTATTTACTATTTTTAATTAAAATATATAATAACATCTAAAAATAGCAAATAAAATTATTAATTTCAAACTCATATGAGATATGAGTGATTGCTATTTCTAGACTAGTTGTAAATAGTTCTACATAGTGTATCTAGATTAAATTTATTTTGATAGATCAATTTAAATCTAATTTTTAGATTATGTATGAGATAATTTAGATCTAAAAATATGCATGATTTGATACATGAATGTATGCAAAATATGCCATGATTAGATCTAATTATATATGAATAAATGATATAGATCTAAAACTATTTTGTAGTATTGTGTGTTCCTGATTAAGGCATTCCTCTTGGCGTTCGATATAAGAATAAGAAGGGTTTAAAGGCCTCTACTTTCCATTAATGGTGGTTCTTATGACGTGTAGGGTGCACGCATTCGTCCTTTAATCAGAAATTCAAACTTACTTCTATAAAACCCTAGATCCTGAAACCTTAAGATTTATTGTGCATATTTTATTTATGAACCTACTAATTAAAATAAGATTATGGAATATTAATTAGGTTAAAATTAAGAATTTTAGATCTAGACATATTTAATATACTGGGTTCGGTTGGCGTAGCTCAATTAGGTCTAAGCGCGTTGATTAAATCGAATCAAGAGTTGGTTAGATGGGAGTCAACAATGCTTAATATTGACAGCCTAAATAGGATTAAGTCTAGGTCAAGATTAATATCACGATCAAGCAAGACTAATTAGGCTCAGAGATAGAGTCTGGATGTTAGGCTACTCAATTGGTTCTTGGCTCATAATTTGGTGTCTAAAAGGTAATTTGCACATACGACCGACTGATTTTAATGAAAGCTTATCGATTTGAATGTATTTGTATGAGTTATGCATATGCCTTCCACTGATCTCAATTACTTGGCCATATTATTACACAGTTCTGATTTGAGGTGGTCAATAATTCGAGCTAACCCATGCCACTAGGTTAATCATAATTATTACGACTAAGACAAGTCTAGTTTAATGAGACCTGAATCAATTCTCCTAAGAAAAGATTAAGTCTGAATCTTCCACCATTGTAGATTGCGGGCCTTCCTAGGGTGATTATTCTCGGTTGGATATATGGCTCAGTTGCCACTGGAAAGATGCACCATGTCTATTAGGCATTGGATGCATGGGCGCTGAGGATGAGTTGACTCAATATTTTGATACGATGAGAGACTTAATTAGAAATCTAGTCTGTGCAAATGGTGGGTCTGACTTAACTAAGGAGTGGATCAATATTCCAGATACGGTGAGATTCATGAATTAGAGATCAAGTTTGGGTGCGCCATGATTAGAGAATCATTGAATAAGATTGTTCATCATTAGTGACCTATCATCATAACTGTTAGGTGAGTGATGAGCCAGTTGTGAGACCGCCCACCACTAAAATCATTAAATTATGAAGATTTTTGCATCTTTATAGAGGGATTGTAGGGACTGAGAAAATAGTGAAGCTAATTTGTTTAAAAATAAAATTTTTAAATAAATTGGTCAAGTCATAATTATAGTATCTAACTAGAATCTTTGACTCTCTACAAAAAAATCAACTTTGGGGCAAAATTATAATTTTGACTATAATCAATAAAATGGGTTATTTTCTATCACATATGTGTATTTAGTGTCTATGATACATCTTTTGAGTTAATGATAATGATTAATCATATTTTCAAGAGTTGAAAATTTAAGACATGAAATACATTATTAACTCATTAAATCTTCCCAACCAATAGGATCATCACGAGGATAGTGATCTGTTGAAGCGTGGTGTCATCATTTTTCTTTAGTAGATGAAGTCTGACGTCATGGTGTTGGAGACACCGGAGTGAGAGTACAGGTACTCATTAGAGAATTAGGGCACTGAGCGGACCACCTCGAGTAGTCATTAGGAAGGTCCACCTTCTCAGCAATGTACATGAACTTGCATGCTGCGAGTGGTGTTGTCTGGGTTTTTGACCTGAGGTGAATCGCGTCCAGTATCACCTTGAGGGTTATAGTTATGACTACACCATCTACTCGATCTCCTAGCCATACGGAATCCTGAGGTGTTATGTGGCTATAGCAGGTTGCATTGTAGGAACTGCGATTTAGCATGCAAGACGGAATCTAATCTACCTCGGTGGTAGAGGAGCAGCCCGTATTGATGATCGATGAGAATCCAGTCCAGAAGTCTTATGGCCATGGCAGATGAAATATAGAAAGAATTCTATTAGCTTTGGTTCACACGGATCTGAATGATTGATTACATCATATTACAGAAACAGGGTTTGACGAGTTCACCTTAACCCTAATCTGATCGTGCTCAAGGATAGAAGAAACTTTAATCACATAAGTAGCTGCACCAAGAGATTCGCATTTGAAGCTTCTGATGGATTTGCCATGATTACTGCTAAAGTTCATTGGTGGAATTCTTGGAAGAATATTAGAAGTGATGTTAGAATGATCGATCATTTCTAGCGTTCGAATCAGAAGAGTTCTGATCCACGAAAAGAGTTTGATGATGTCGATGATAGAAATCATGAACATTATCCCATCTACCATACCAGAACTGAAACCTAACTGGGTCACTACAAACATAGGGTCTGGAATAGTGGATCTCCACTCAATTAACTGCATCTAGTTCAATTAATCGCCTGAATAAGATTCAAATTAGGTTTCAGAGAAAATTCTGCCTTAGCACTTGATATGAACCTACGTTCTTCTTTTACTATCATCAAATAAGTGTCTGACTGAGCCAAAGGAGTTTATGCTCGGATCAGAATTTTCACTTTGTCTGACTGAGCCTGTCCAAGTCAGAAAAAGGTTGGTCTTAGTTTTGTAAGACATTACTCTGGCCATTTTTTTCAACCACCTGCCATTTTTCGTTCTTTGACTTTGGTCAAAAGTTGACTTTTGACTGTTCAAATGATTGACCATTGATACTTTTAACTTTTGTCCATGTGTC
>QRFJ01004095.1:70467-85790 GCA_006176705.1 Cocos nucifera | reverse complement strand
ATATGGCATGTCGACTCACAATCACATTGTGGTCTTCTGGAATGTAGAAATAGTATCCTAATGACTCTTTAGGATATCCTATGAATCGAGCTCTGAAGGACCTAAACTCTAACTTGTCCGCTTGTTGTCTTTTGACATGAGCCGGACAACCCCAAATTCTGAGATGACTCAGACTTGGTTTCTTACCGTGCCATATCTCATACGGTGTGGTAGGAACGGTTTTAGAGGGAACCCTATTCAGTAGATAGATTGAAGTTAACAATGAGTGTCCCCAAAGAAAATCAGGGAGGTCTGTGAAGCTCATCATGGATCGAACCATATCTAATAGAGTCCGATTTCTCCATTCTGAAACCCCGTTGAGTTGAGGTGTTCCTGGTGGAGTCCATTGAGAGACTATGCCATTATCCTTGAGATAGTCTAGGAATTCCCTGCTAAGGTATTCACCTCCTCGATCTGATCGAAGAACCTTAATGGGTTTTCCTGTTTGTTTTTCTACTTCATGTCTGAATTCTTTGAACTTTTCAAAGGCTTCAGACTTGTGTCTCATAAGATACACATACCCATACCTAGACAGATCATCGGTAAAGGTAATGAAGTAGACAAAATTGCCTCTAGCCGGCACATCAAATGGGCCGCACACATCAGTATGTACTAGGGCAAGGAGATCTGTGGCCCTCTCCCCATGTCCAACAAAAGGGAGTTTAGTCATTTTGCCTTGAAGACAAGATTCACAAGTTGGATATGACTCGAAAGTCAATGGACTCAATAGCCCATTTTTCTCCAATTTGTTGATCCTATCTTCTGCTATATGACCTAATCTCAGGTGCCATAGATATCTGTCATTTGGACTATCCCTAGGTCGTTTGGCATTCACGTTTTGCTCGATAGTTAGAACAGGTACATCAATATGTAGCTGATAAAGACCATTAATAAGGAAACCATTTGCAATTTTATTTCTTTCATAAAGAATGTTACAATGGTCCTTAAAGAAGGTGATCACATAACCTTCTTGTGCTAAGCATGAAACAGAAATCAAATTCCTGCTGGCTGCAGGCACAAAATAACAGTCTTGCAAAACTAAGTCTAAACCAGATGGTAATCGAAGAGGGTATGTTCCCACGGCTACTGCAGCAACTCTTGCTCCATTACCAATGCGTAGGATCATGTCTCCATCCCTCAGCCTCCTGCTATCCTCAAGACCCTGCATAGAAGTGCACAGATGAGCACTAGAACCAGAGTCAAGCACCCAACTGGATGCAGAAGAAACCGTAAGGTTAGACTCAATAACGAGCATACCTCCAGAAGGACCTTCCTTCTTGTTCTTCAGGGTGGCCAGGTAAGTAGGGCAGTTCCGCTTCCAATGGCCGTCGCTGTTGCAATGGAAACACTTTCCTTTGCCATCGGCCTTTTTCTTCGGATTCTGCCTTCTTCTTCTTTGATCCTTCCACCTTTTGCTTTTTCACAGACTTCTTTTTCTTTCCATAAGACTTTCTTTTGGAAGAAGTCCGTTCCATAGCAAGAACTGAGCCTTTAGAACCTTTCATAGAAAGCTCAGCGGTAACCAGCATATTCATTAACTCGGCCAAGGAATTCTGAAGTTTATGCATGTGGTAATTCATGATGAATTGCCCATATGCATCAGTCAAGGATTGCAGAATGATATCGTTCTGCAGGTCCAAGTCCAACTTCACACCGAGCTTCTCAAGCTCTTCCATGTCCTTGATCATTGTCAGACAGTGATCTTGGACTGACTGCCCATCACGCATCTTAGCCTTAAAAAGTCATTTTCGTGACTTGATATTTGGCTGCGCGACTCTGTTCACCAAACATCTCCTGCAGGTGAGCCAACATTTGGCGAGCAGTCCCGATATCCTCATGTTGGCGCTGGAGCTCATCAGACATCGAGCCCAACATGTAATATCTGGCCTTATTATCTTCGTCAATCCATTTTTCCAGAGACGCTCTCTGTTCAACAGATGGACGGGCTGGTAATGTGGGAGGGTCCTGGTCCAAAACATGGGTTAACTTCTCGGAACCCAAAATAATTTTGTAGTTCCTGAGCCAATCTTTATAATTGGGTCCAGTCAGTCTATGTGTGTCCAGGATACGTGCCAATGGGTTTGGACGCAGACATTATTCCTGTAGAGAGTCAAAGATTCTAGTTAGATACTGTAATTTTGACTTGACCAATTTGTTTAGGGATTTTATTTTTAAACAAATTAGCTCCCACTATTTTCTCGGATCCCTACACTCCCTCTGTAGAGATGCAAAAATCTCCACGATTAATGATTTCTAGTGGGTGGTGCGGTCTCACCAACTGACTCATCACCTCACCTAACAGTTATTGGTGATGGGTTAGCCAATGAGTGAACAACTCTTGTTCAATGATTCTCTAATCATGGTGCACCCAAACTTGGTCTCTAATTCATGAATCTCACCGTATCCAGAATATTGATCCACTCCTTAGTTAAGTCAGACCCACCATTTGCATAGACTGGGTTCCTAATTGAGTCTCTCACCGTATCCGGAATATTGAGCCTAACTCATCCTCCAGCCCATAGCATCCAATGCCTAATAGACATGGTTGCATCTTCCCGGTGCAACTGAGCCACTGTATCCAGCCGAGAACAATCAACCCCGGGAAGGGCCCGCACATCTACAATGGTGGAAGACCTCAGACTTAATCTTTTCTTAGGGAGAATTGATTCAGGTCTCATTAAACTAGACTTGGCTTAGTCATAACAATTATGACTAACCTAGTGGCATGGGTTAGCTCGGATTATTGACCACCTCAGATCAGAACTGTGTCAACAGATATGGCCAGGTAAGTGAGACCGGTGGAAGGAATATGCCATTAACTCGTACAAGAACGCATTCAGGTCGAGTAGCTTCCAATTAAAAACCAGTCGGTCGTCTGTGCCAAACTTACCTTAGACACCAAATTGTTGAGTCAGAACCAATTGGGTTAGCCTACAATCCAGACTCTAACCTCTGAGCCTAATTAGGTCTTGCTTGATCGTGACTCGATCTTGACCCAGACTTAATCCTATTAGGCTGGTCAATTTAAGCATTGTTGATCCCATCTAACCAACTCTTGATTCGGTTTGATCAACCGCTTAGACCTAATTGAGCTACCCAAGCCCGAACCCAGTATTATGAATATGTCTTAGATCTGAAATTCTCAATTTTAGACCTAATTAATATTCCATAAACTTAATTCTTAATTAAGTAGGGTTCATAAACAAAATATGCACAATAAATCCTAGGGTTTCAGGATCTAGGGTTTTGCAGAAAGTAAGTTTTGGGTTTCTGATTAAGGACGAACACGCAGCACCCCTACACATCATAAGAACACCCCATCGAATGGGAAGAGAGGGCCTTTAAACCCTTCTTCGTTCTTATGACCGGACGGCCAAGAGGAACGCCTTAATCAGGAACATTCAATACTACAAAACAATATCAGATCTATATCATATATCTCATATATAAAGTAGATCTAATCATGGCATATTTTGCATACATCTCATGTATCATAATCATGCATATTTTCAGATCTAAATTATCTCATAATAATCTAAAAAATTAGATTTAAATTGATCTAATCAAAATAAATTCTAATCTAGATAATTATGTAGAACTATTCTACAACTAGTCTAGACATGCATCAATCATATCTCATATGATATTCAAAAATTAAATAATTTTTATTTGCTATTTTTTAGATGTTATTATAACACTTATAATATCAAAAAATAGTAAATAAAAAGATCTAAAATATGATTTAATCGGATTAAATCAAAAATATGCAAGAATATTCTATAGAACTATTCTATTCTAGAACTAGTCATGCATATCTTCTAATCTTAGATCCAAATTATTTAATTTTAATTTTTTCTGATTTCAGATCTGATCACATCTCATGTGACATCTGAAATCAATTATTTTCTAATTAAAATAAATTTAAAATCAGATCTAAACAATTTAGAACCATGGCTCTGATACCAGTTGAAGGGAAATCCTGATTTCCCGGTCCAGGTTCGTTCAGATCTGATCAGATCAAGAGATATATTTCAAAAATTTTTCTCTTGATCCCAATCAGATCTTGATATGTTTTAGATCTGATTCTTATTATTTTAATAAAATAAAATTAAAAGATAAATTAAATCAAATTTAATTTACCTGATCTGGGTAATCCTATTACCCTGTTGATGATCCTGTTTGCAGCGGAAGGTTCTGGATCTTAGCCACGCAAGCGCCTGGCCTCTACCGGTATCCACTCGGGTTGGATCTGGAGATCCTCTTCTTCTCTATCACACCTCCAAAAATCAGATCTGGATCTGATCTGGAGGATCTTCAAAACTCTTTTGAAGATGAGCAGTCGTCCTTTGCAGCAGCGCAGCCTTCTTATTTTTGATCGCCTTTCTTTGATCTGAATCGCACCAACCAAGGTCCAAAACTCCTTTTGGACGTGGAGAGCAAGGGGAGAAGAGACTATGGCATGGAGAAGGAGGGGAGAGGCAGCCTTGGGGCGTGGAGAAACTATGATCTCATCATATCTCTCTATCTCATACAATCTGAGTTGGATACAGGGTCTTATTTATAGACTAAGCTGTGATCCAACTCCTCTTCCTTCCCAACCAATCACAACCCTTTGTGAAATCAGATCTAAATCTGATTGGTGGGAATAGAGTCCCCTGGATTCCTCCTTAGAGGGTGCCTAAGACCAGTCAAAGTTGGTTCTTAGAAGAACTCTAATTGGAATCCAAAAAGGAGATGGAGTCCTTGTCCAACAAGGACTCCTAGGCGCCTCCAACTTGGGCACACGCCTAGGGTGGCGTGCGCCCTTCTCCTTGCCAGGTTCTGGCAGGGGGACAGGCCCCCACCAGCTCTCCAATAGGTGCATGACATGTGGTCAAAAGTCAAAGTGTCAATGGTCAACGTTTGACCAGTCAAAGGTAGACTTTTGACCAAAGTCAAAGAACAAGAAATGGCAGGTGACCAAAAATGGCAGGTAAGTGTCTTACAAATAAGACAACCTTTTCTGACTTGGACAACCTCCTGTCAGACCATATGAAGGCCTCTGTTTGAGCACAAACTCCTTTGGCTCAGACAGGACAACTTATTTATGATAGCAAAAGAAGAACGTTAGGTTCAATCGAGTGCTAGCACGATTTCCTTGAACCTAATTGAATCTCATTCAGATCAATTGAACTAGATCAGTTCAATTGATGATCACCAGATTCAAACCCTTGTTTGTGTGACCCAGTTAGGTTCAGTTCTGTATGGTAATGGGATATGTCATGATCTCTATCATCGACATCATCGAAACTCCTTTCGATGGATCAGAACTCTTCTGATTCGAACAGCTAGAATGATCGATCATCTAAATCATTCTAATTGCTCCCAAAATCCACCAGTGACACCTAGCAGTATATGGTGGCAACCCATCAGAGCTGAATGTGAACCTCTTGGTGCAGCTACCTGTGTGATTCAGTTCTTCTATCTTGAGCCCCGATCAGATTAGGGTTAAGGTGAACTCGTCAAACCCTAGTCTCTGTCATATGATGTAATCATTCGATTCGAGTCCAATGTGAAAATCTAAATAGAAACTCTTTCTATTATTTCACTCTACCATGGCCATGGATTTCTGGACTTGATTCTCATGATCATCATAGGGCTACTCCTCTACCACCGAGGTAGATAGATTCCATCTTGATGCAATCCAGTTCCTACAATGAACATGTCATAGCCAACATACACCTCAGGGTTCCATATGGCTAGGAGACCGAGTAATGGTGTAGTCAAACTATAACACCCTCAAGGTGAACTGCCGATGCATCTCAGGTCAAAGAACCAGACACACTACTGCAGCATCGAGTCAGTCATTGACGAGAAGGTAGACTCCCTAATGACTACTCGAGGTGGTCACGCTCAGTGCCCTCGTTCTCTAACGAGTACCTGTACTCTCGCTCCGGTGTCTCCACACCGTAGACTCAAGACTCATCTACTAAAGAGAAGCGATTGTACACCAACCTTCCGGATCAATCACCATCCTCGTGATGATCCTATGGTCAGGAGCAATTTATGAGTTAATAATGATTATTCATGTCTTAAATTTTCAACTCTTGAAAATATGAATTATCATTACCATTAACTCAAAGGATGTATCACAGACACTAAATACATATATGTGATAGAAAATAACCCATTTATTGATTTTAGTCAAAATTATAATTTTGCCCCTAGAAGTGTATTATAAATGTCAGCCAATTCTGGCTTCTAAGGCACATATATCTAACAGACCAGAGATAAGATCTCTCCCGAGTGATCGAGCTTCAACCTCGGCTAGAGATAGGATCTCTTTCGAGTGATCGAGCCAACCTCGGCTGTAGGAGATATGATCTTCTCTGAGCTTCAACCTTGACTATAGATAAGATCTCTTCCGAGCGATCGAGTCAACCTCGGCTAGAGATAAGATCTCTCTCGAGCGACCATGCTAACCTCGACTAGAGATAAGATCTCTTCCGAGCGATCGAGTCAACCTCGGCTAGAGATAAGATCTCTCCCAGCCATGTTAGGAATAGGAGGAGAACCTCGTCCTAACATAAGCAAGTCGAAGGCCTCATTTATTTTAGACAAGATGGAGGGAGAGATCCTGACAATGGCCCTTATATGCCCCCACAGCCCATTAGGAATAGGAGGAGAACCTCATCCTAACGCGAGCAAAGTCGAAGATCTTGTTCATTTTAGACGAGATAGAGAGAGAGGCCCTGACAACGACCCTTATATGCCCCCATAGCCCATTAGGAATAGGAGGAGAACCTCATCCTAATGCGAACAAAGTCGAAGGCCTTGTTCATTTTAGACGAGATGAGGAAAGAGGCCCTGACAATGGCCCTTATGTTCCCTCACAGCTTGTTAGGATTAGGAGAAGAACGTTGTCCTAATGCGAGCAAAGTCGAAGACGTCATCCATTTTGGTCATTTTAGATGGGATGAGAGGAAAGACTCCAAAGACGGCCCCATTATGCTCGACAACAATAGGAGACAAGATCTCCCCCGAGCTTCAACTACACTTTCATCCTCGATCGGAGATAAGGTGCAGAGCCTTGAAGAGGACTTCGACAGTCGCCCTTTTTGTACTCCCTTCCTTCTTAGTAGTCGGATTCATTCAATGGTTGAACTACCCAGTGGACAAACCTAGCCGAACTTCTCAGCGATCGAGCCCTAGCCAAACCTCTTCAGTCGACCGAACTTCTTAGTAGCCAAACTTTTTTCAAACTCCTCCAGTAACCAAGCTTCTAGGGAAGCCAAACTCCTTCCAGACTCCTCCAGCAATCGAGCTTATATGAAAGTCGAACTCCTTCTGGACTCCTCCAGCAATCAAGCTTCTACGAAAGCCAAACTTCTTCCGAACTTCTTCAGTTATCGAGCTTCTATGAAAGCCAAACTCCATCCAGACTCCTCTAGCAGTCGGGCTTCTACAGAAGCTAAACTCCTCCAGCAGTCGGGCTTCTATGGAAGCCGAACTCCTTTCGAACTTTTTTAGCAATCGAGCATCTATGAAAGCTGAACTCCTTCCGAACTCCTCTAGTGGTCAGATTCCTATAGGAGTCAAAATCCTTTCGAACCATTCCTTCAGATGGATTCCTATAGGCGTTCCCACTACTGAATGGTTATAATTATCACGATAATTATGATTGTCATTTATCAAGACAATCATGATCGGCATTTATCAAGACAATCACGATTAGCATTTATTAGGATGGTTATGATGGTCATTAATCAAGGTAGTTACAACAGGCTTCATCTATAAAAATGGACCCCCAGATACATTTTCTCGAGGCTTTCTTCTCCTTTCCAAAACTCTACCGAACTTCTCTCTGAGCACTCCATTTCTGTTGGCCAGAAGAACTAACTTGACCGTCAGAGGGTCCTACTGGAGCAACTACCACCAACTTCGAATGGAACTTTATTTTGCAAGTCACCGATGGTGACCTCATCTTCCTCGACTCCAGCTCGATCCAGCGTCAACCAAATTCTGCACCAACATTTCCTTTTCCAAAGGGCCGAGAACAAGAAGATGAACCTTCCACTAAGTTCACTAACTTCTTATGGAGCTAGTGATCCTTTTCCTAGTTTTGAAGTAATCCGAGTAACCCATGGTAGTCAACTTCAAGCTTTGATATTCTATAATGCATAAGGAATTAAAGATAAGACTTGGGTAGCGAGTTCAGTATTGCATCTTTTTCAAGCTATTTGTGCAAGTGAAAGCCGAGCTTGCTCAAGCACTCTATCAGCTCGATCATGTACAGTACATGATCAATGATAGAGACTCCATCCCACATTCTGGCATTGAAGATGGCACAACTAGTCTTGTGCCTTTCCACATCATCGGGTGTGCCAAAGAAATCCTCCAACACTTAAAGCATGTCCTTTGGCTGAGCCATCTTAAATTTGTGATTGAACTCATCGCTCATCATAGCCAGCATAATGCAGCGCACCATGGTTCAGTCACTAAACCACTTCTAATAAGTATCTCTAATAGTTCCACGTGCATTTGCAGCTGGCTCCTCAAGTGCATCATCTATTATCACATGTAGGATGCACTCATGCTACAGGACAATCTTTAACTTTCGATACCAACTACTGAAGTTGGGTCCCATCAACTTATCATTATCCAACAATAATCGAAGTGATAGGAAAGTAGCCATATCTGCACAAAGAAAAACCATAACCTAATTAGTAATTGATTCATTAAATCTAAAGATTTGGACTTTTAATCAAAAGGTTCTCTCAGTATTTTATTCAAATTGGTAGCCTCTACCTTCAATTTGAGGAATTACCTTAATTTCTTAGTGGGTACTAGAATCCACATAGACTGCACATGAGCCCAACTTTGGTTGGCCAACCCATGTGCATCTAAGGAGAGGTTCATAACCAATTATTTTTTTAAATAATTTTTAGTAATTAAATTTTGCCCCAACCCTTGATCAGTTAGCTTTAACCTTCTCAGAAAAGGGTCCAATTAGGTCCAACCATTAACATGACCATACTTGGTCCATCCAACCAATGAATGATCAAGCCCAACTTTGGTTGGCCAACTTGACCACCATTTAGGAGATGTATCTAAGAGATCATATAATGAATGATAATTCCATCAACCGATAAGCACCAAGCCTTTGGGCCTCCAATGATTATCCAACTGATTGATCCATTATCATCTACTTTAATGGGAGGTTATGATCCAGTTATCATATAACTATTTTATTTTAGGGATCTAATAATTTTAGAGGATTTAATTTGAAGATGAGGGAAGATCAGATGAACCAGCTTATCATGATCCTCCCATTAACTTCACCAAGTCAGCTTTAGGAAGACCATTAATAGACTGATCTAGGAGCACCTAAATTAGTCAAACTGATTTACCTAGTTGAGATGGATCAGCTCGAATAGTCAAGTGATCCGATCAAAACATAATTTCATCAAGAGGTCAGGTAAGTTCGATCAGTGGAAGGGTTTGCCAAAGCTTGCCTTAGACATCATAAAAAATGGCCAGGTAAGCAGGCTGTCAATTAAAGACCATCGATCTAATTTACCTTAGATACCAATTGATTTAATTAGTTTCAATTAGATTAACCTAATAGTTCATGCTATACCGCATAGCCAAGAGTCAAGTCCATCTTTGGTCTCGTTAAAGACATGGACTTGACCAACTACAACTATTATAATTGATCTAGAGAATCCTTGACCTAATCTAAGATAACAATTAATTAGATTTAGTCAATTCTCTAATTAAGTCCATTCTTTAATCTAACCCTAGATCTAACCCAATTAATGGACCTAATCTCCACTAACCCATTTAACCTAATGTGTTATAATTCATGTCTTAGGATCTTCAATTTACAATCCTAAATCTTAATCAAATAATTTCTTAATTTTTAATTAAGTTTTGGGCTGAGGGTTGGGGTTCAGTTTTTTCGAAAATGATTTTCACATTTGTAAAATATTTTTACATTATGGTTCTACTAATCAGGTTGCATGTATGATTCATAATCAATATGCAAGTAAGAAGAGCATGAAACTACTTTCGATCTAATCTAAACAAGTTCATATAATTAAAACAATTTCAACATCAATCAATCATAAGTCAACTAGATCAAATCTAACATATTTATGATGATTAAAATTAGATTAAAATATTTTTAATTAGATCATAAAATTTCATAGATCTAATCTAAAATTTTATAATCAAAGTTTTAGATCAGCACGTACTAGGACAATCTTTTCACTGTAAGGGTAAACCTTACAGTAGGACAACCTTATAAGATCAGTCCATGCAATTTAAAATTTTATTTTTAGATTTAAAATTCTTTTAAATAAATTATAAATAATATTAGAACATATTTAATAAATTTATAAATAATATTAGATCTATACGAACTAGGATAACCTTTGCACTGTAAGGGATAAATCTTATAGCAGGACAATCTTAAAGCAGTTCATATGATCTAAGATTTTAATTTTAGATTTAAATATCAAATTATTAATTAGAACTAATTCAAAAATAATCCAAGCATGCATCAATAATTATATAATAATTTACCTGGCTCTGATATCAATTGAATGAACCAGATCTACGATTTCAGGGCTAAATCTCGAAACTTTTTCTAGATTAGCAGTGGAAGACTTAAAATTAATATAATTAATTCTAAATATTAGGTAATCCTTAGATCTAAGATCATATTATATAATTATTGTATGATATTTAAATCTAAAATAAAAAATAAATAAGAAGGAAAGGTTGATCACATCAACCTAGATCTACACTACATCTCATGCATGTATGAAAAAATAATAGATCAGATCTATTACATGAGTGAGTTAGATCTTCTAACTTACTGATCTGGGCTTCAGGATGAAGTTAAAAATTATACACACATCCGGTCTCTAGGAGTCATCCACACGAGCCCACGATTATGATAAAAAATCCAAATGCTAGAAATCAGCACAGTATGCTACTACTGTGCTGATCTTTCTTCGATGATTGATCAGATGCCTTCTTTCTTCTAGATTGAACTCTTCTAAAAAAGAGGAAGAGAAGAGGTTTTAGATATGAGATACTCTTAGAAAATCCAAGAAGGAAGGAAAGGGATGAACACAGCAACCCTAGAAGAAGACCCCTTTCTTCTTCTCTTTGCTCTCACCAAGACACCTAGTTTTGTATCTATTGAATCTCAACGCCCAGAGGTTCTCTCTTCCTAATTTTCACACACCTCAAATACCTCTCAAAGGTCTATGCCCCATAAAAATTTTAAGCCAAAATTTAATCAAAATATATAGAAAAAGAAGAGTCCTTGTTTAGGTCAAATACTAGACAAGGAAAGATCAAATAGGGCAAGTCAAGGGGCGCCCAACTCTTGGGCACCCATCCATAATTTTTGGCATGTACTAGCAAGTAAAGGCACATAAGAAAAGGGGTTTCTCACTTGAAATAAGAGATAAATTAATTGGGAGAGGGGGCAACACCTTTTGGGAAGAGTTTGGGTTTGTTAGGATTCTATCTCATAGAAACCAATATCAAAATAAATTCCTTCTTTGACTTGGTCTTCTATCCAATTTGTTAGATACATGTGCCCTAGAAGCCAAAATTGGTTGATACTTATAATACACTTCTAGGGGCAAAATTATAATTTTGACTATAATCAATAAAATGGGTTATTTTCTATCACATATGTGTATTTAGTGACCGTGATACATCCTTTGAGTTAATGGTAATAATAATTCATATTTTTCAAGAGTTGAAAATTTAAAACTTGAATAATCATTATTAACTCATAAAATGCTCCTGACCATAGGATCATCAGAAGGATGGTGATTGATCTAGAAGGTTGGTGTACAGTTGCTTCTCTTTAGTAGATGAGTCTTGACTCTACAGTGTGGAGACACTGGAGCGAGAGTACAGATACTCGTTAGAGAATGAGGGCACTAAGCGTGACCACCTCGAGTAGTCATTAGGAAGTCTACATTCTCATCAATGACTGACTCGATGCTATAGTGGTGTGTCTGGTTCTTTGACCTAAAGTGCATCGATAGTTCGCCTTGAGGGTGTTATAGTTTGACTACACCATAACTCGATCTCCTAGCCATTCGAAATCCTGAGGTGTATGTTGGCTATAGCATGTTCATTGTAGGAACTGGATTGCATCAAGATGGAATCTATCTACCTCGGTGGTAGAGGAGCAGCCCTATGATGATCATGAGAATCAAGTCCAGAAGTCCATGGCCATGGCAGAGTGAAATAATAGAAAGAGTTTCTATTTAGATTTTCACATTGGACTTAAAATTGAATGATTACATCATATGATAGAGACTAGGGTTTGACGAGTTCACCTTAACCCTAATCTGATCGGGGCTCAAGATAGAAGAACTTAATCACACAGGTAGCTGCACCAAGAGGTTCGCATTCAGCTCTGATGGGTTGCCACCATATACTGCTAGGTGTCACTGGTGGATTTTGGGAGCAATTAGAATGATTTAGATGATCGATAATTTTAGCTATTCGAATCAAAAGAGTTATGATCCATCGAAAGAAGTTTCGATGATGTCAATGATAGAGATCATGACATATTCCATTACCATATAGAACTGAACCTAACTGGATCACACAAATAAGGATTTGAATCTGATGGTCATCAATTGAACTGATCCAGTTCAATTAATCTGAATGAGATTCAATTAGATTCAAGAAAATCGTGTTAGCACTTGATTGAACCTAACATTCTTCTTTTACTATCATAAATAGTTGTCCTGATTGAGCCAAAGGAGTTTGTGCTCAATCAGAGGCCTTCACTTGGTCTGACCGGAGCTTGTTCAGGTCAGAAAAGGATTGTCTTATTTTGTAAGACAATACCTGCCATTTTTTATCACCTGTCATTTCTTGTCCTTTGACTTTGGTCAAAAGTTGACCTTTGATTGGTCAAATGTTGACCATTGACACTTTGACTTCTGTCCATGTGTCACACACCTATTGGAGAGCTGGTGGGGGCTTGTCCCCCTACCAAAACCTGGCAAGGAGGAGGGCGCATGCCACCCTGGACGTGTGCCCAAGTTTGAGGCGCCCAGGAGTCCCTATTGGACAGGGACTCCATCTCCTTATTGGATTTCGATTAGACTCCTCCTAAGAACCATCGTTGACTGATCTTAGGCACCATCTAAGGATGAATCCAAGGGACTCTATTCCCACCAATCATATTTAGATCTGATTTCACAAAGGGTTATGATTGGTTGGGATGAAGAGGAGTTGGATCATGCACAGTCTATAAATAAGATCCTATGCCAAACTCAAAAGGCAATTGAATTCTCTATGCACCAAGGCTATTTGTCTCTCCCTCCTCCATGCCAACCCATCTTCTTCTTCTCCTCTCCATGCCTAAAGTAGTTTGCGATCTTAGTTGGTGCAATCTAGATGAGAGAAAGGCGATAGAAAGCTAGAAGGGTGCGCTGCTGCAAAGGACAACTACTGATCTTCAAAAGGTATTTTGAAGATCCTCCAAATCAGATTCAGATCTAATTTTTGAAAACATGATAGAGAAGAAGAGGATCTTTAGATCCAGCCTGAGTGGATACCAGTAGAGACCAGGCACTTGCATGGCTAGATCCAGAACCTTCCGCTGCTTACAGGATCATCAATGGATAATAGGATTACCCTACGTCAAGGTAAATTAAATTTAATTTAATTTATCTAAATTTATTTTAATTATTAAAATAATAAAGATAAGATCTAAAATATTTCAGATCCGATCTGTATAAAGAGAAAAGTTTTTGAAATATATCTCTTGATCCGATCATATCTGAACGAACCTGGTTCAAAAAATGAGGATTTTTTCTTCATAATTATCATATGAGAAAGAGAGGGAGAGAGGGGGCGTATGTGAAGATTAGGAAGAAAAAAATTTTTCATAAAAAATACCAAAAAAATAGGCATGGGGGTGTTAGGACTAAGGTGGCGCAAGGAGGAATCCTAGTCTTACTAGGATTCTATTTTTGACTTGGTCAAAGTAGTTCTTAAACTAAATTAAATCAAAACCAACTCAACCAAATTAAATTAGATTCTAATACTAATTAATAATTTAATTAAATTATATTAAATTATATTTAATTCTAATTTAATTTTTTAATCAAATTAGAAAATTTTGTTGATCTAAGTCCTAGTTAGATAAGGACTTATTTTTTCTTGCACTTGACTTATCCAATAAGTCAATTGGACTTGATCCAATCAAGCCCAAACCAAATCTAATTAAATTATATTTAATTAAACTTAATTTTAACCATTTGGCTTAATCAAATTAAGTCAATTAGCAATCAAATTGCTAATCAATCCTCCTGCAACACTTGCACTAGGTTAAACATCAATGTATTGATCGTTTAACCCAAGAACGATTCTCAGATCAACCATCCAATCAAATCTTGAGCTCTAATATGTATGCTCTCATAGGTCTGAATCTAAGCCAATAGCATAGGAATAAATTTTTGTAGCAATCAATGTGACCATCTAGCAATGATACCCGATGACCGGATTGGTTGAATGTGTAGAACACCATTCTTAGAACCCATGTGGATATAGTTTCCATATAATTCATCCACTTGACCAAAATGCTCGTAGGATACCTCAAAGTTAAATTATCAACTATGATCAGATTGCCCATATTATATTTTAAAATATCAAATCCATCTGATGGATTATCCTAGCCAAGTTTTTGCTATATTGAAATATAATGATACATTCTTCTCCAACTCTTGGAGTGGTCAATTTTATCTTGATCACACACCAACTTCATAAGTACTTGACTGTGCCTAGAAGCATTTCATTACTAAATTAGAAATTCAATTAGTCCAATACCAAAGCACAATGAGTTGCTTGCAAGTCACTGACGTGATCTTAGGTCTAAGGGACACTTATACCTATATCCCATCAGAGACATCCTCGACAACAGAATGCTCTGAAGTTAGTCATGTTCAATGATCATGTACCCATACATCTCACCTATATGTCATACGTATTAAATATATGTGCCCTAGAAGCCAAAATTGGCTGGCACTTGTCATACACTTCTAGGGACAAAATTGTAATTTTGACTAATATCAATAAAATGGATTATTTTCTATCACATATGCGTATTTAGTATTTGTGATACATCCTTTGAGTTAATGGTAATGATAATTTATATTTTCAAGAGTTAAAAATTTAAGACATGAATAATCATTATTAACTCATAAATCTCCCGAACAACTAAGAAGAAAAAAATAAAAAATACATACAAA
>QRFJ01004095.1:0-69511 GCA_006176705.1 Cocos nucifera | reverse complement strand
CAAAGGAAAGTGTTTCCATTGCAACAGCGACGGCCATTGGAAGCGGAACTGCCCTACTTACCTGGCCACCCTGAAGAACAAGAAGGAAGGTCCTTCTGGAGGTATGCTCGTTATTGAGTCTAACCTTACGGTTTCTTCTGCATCCAGTTGGGTGCTTGACTCTGGTTCTAGTGCTCATCTGTGCACTTCTATGCAGGGTCTTGAGGATAGCAGGAGGCTGAGGGATGGAGACATGATCCTACGCATTGGTAATGGAGCAAGAGTTGCTGCAGTAGCCGTGGGAACATACCCTCTTCGATTACCATCTGGTTTAGACTTAGTTTTGAAAGACTGTTATTTTGTGCCTGCAGCTAGCAGGAATTTGATTTCTGTTTCATGCTTAGCACAAGAAGGTTATGTGATCACCTTCTTTAAGGACCATTGTAACATTCTTTATGAAAGAAATAAAATTGCAAATGGTTTCCTTATTAATGGTCTTTATCAGCTACATATTGATGTACCTGTTCTAACTATCGAGCAAAACGTGAATGCCAAACGACCTAGGGATAGTCCAAACGACAGATATCTATGGCACCTGAGATTAGGTCATATAGCAGAAGATAGGATCAACAAATTGGAGAAAAATGGGCTATTGAGTCCATTGACTTTCCGAGTCATATCCAACTTGTGAATCTTGTCTTCAAGGCAAAATGACTAAACTCCCTTTTGTTGGACATGGGGAGAGGGCCACAGATCTCCTTGCCCTAGTACATACTGATGTGTGCGGCCCATTTGATGTGCCGGCTAGAGGCAATTTTGTCTACTTCATTACCTTTACCGATGATCTGTCTAGGTATGGGTATGTGTATCTTATGAGACACAAGTCTGAAGCCTTTGAAAAGTTCAAAGAATTCAGACATGAAGTAGAAAAACAAACAGGAAAACCCATTAAGGTTCTTCGATCAGATCGAGGAGGTGAATACCTTAGCAGGGAATTCCTAGACTATCTCAAGGATAATGGCATAGTCTCTCAATGGACTCCACCAGGAACACCTCAACTCAACGGGGTTTCAGAATGGAGAAATCGGACTCTATTAGATATGGTTCGATCCATGATGAGCTTCACAGACCTCCCTGATTTTCTTTGGGGACACTCATTGTTAACTTCAATCTATCTACTGAATAGGGTTCCCTCTAAAACCGTTCCTACCACACCGTATGAGATATGGCACGGTAAGAAACCAAGTCTGAGTCATCTCAGAATTTGGGGTTGTCCGGCTCATGTCAAAAGACAACAAGCGGACAAGTTAGAGTTTAGGTCCTTCAGAGCTCGATTCATAGGATATCCTAAAGAGTCATTAGGATACTATTTCTACATTCCAGAAGACCACAATGTGATTGTGAGTCGACATGCCATCTTTCTTGAAAAATAGTTTATTCAAGATAGCGGCATTGGAAAGCAGATCAAGCTTGATGAGAAAGTCTCACAAGCAGAACGAGCTAAGGACCAAGTGGAACCAAATCAGGTTGAGCCAATAAGAACACTACCTCCTCCACCTCGTAGATCGGAAAGAGTTTTCCCGTCCCCCTGAAAGATACTTAGGTATTATTTCAGAGGATGTAGAGGAAATGTTCCTCGTAGGTAATGGTGCTCATGGTGATGATCCCAAAACCTACAACGAGGCGATATCAGATATCGACTCCGAGAAATGGCTAGAGGCAATGCAGTCAGAAATTGACTCGATGCACTCAAACCAAGTCTGGACCTTGGTAGATCCACCAGAAGGTATAGTACCTATTGGGATGTAAATGGATCTTCAAGAGAAAGATTGGTGCAGATGGGAATGTGGAGACATTCAAGGCTAGATTGGTGGCAAAAGGTTATAGTCAACGCGAAGGCATTAGACTATCAGGATACCTTTTCCCCAGTAGCTATGCTAAAATCCATCCGCACATTGCTTGCTGTTGCAGCCTATTTCGATTATGAAATATGGCAAATGGACGTGAAAACGGCATTCCTTAAATGGATATCTTGAGGAAGATATCTATATGGAACAGCCGCTAGGTTTCACATCCAGTGATACTGATCACAAGGTTTGCAAGCTGCAAAGGTCCATATATGGACTTAAGCAAGCATCTCGGAGCTGGAACACTCGTTTCAATGATGTGATCAAAAAGTTTGGTTTCATCAAAAATGAAGAGGAACCATGTGTTTTCAAAAGGGTCAGTGGGAGCGCTGTTGTCTTCCTCGTATTGTACGTGGATGACATCCTCCTTATTGGGAATGATATTCCCATGTTGACATCAGTCAAGATGTGGTTGTCCAAGGAATTCTCCATGAAAGACCTAGGTGAAGCATCCTTTATTCTAGGAATTAAGGTCTATAGGGATAGACCGAATAGGATGCTAGGACTTTCACAGAAGATGTACATAGAGAAAGTACTAAAGAGGTTTAGTATGGAAAACTCTAAGAGGGGATTAATACCCTTCAGACATGGTATTCATCTTTCCAAGAAGATGTGCCCCAGCACACCTGAGGAAATAGAACGCATGAGCAAGATCCCTTATGCTTCTGCAATAGGGAGCCTCATGTATGCCATGCTATGTACACGACCTGATATAGCCCATGCTGTGAGTGTCACAAGCAGATATCAGTCAAATCCAGGTGAAGAACACTGGACTTCTGTGAAATGTATCCTTAAGTACTTGAGAAGAACTAAGGATATGATGTTGGTCTTTGGTAACGGAGAACTCCAAGTCCAGGGATACACAGACTCGGATTTCATGTCCGATATAGATGATCGAAAGTCGACATCTGGGAGTCTGTTTGTGTGCAATGGCTGGAAGCTGTCAAGAAGCTGTAATGAAGAGTTCCAAGCAAATAGGTGATACCACCTCATCCAGCGATTACCTCGAGAAGGGTTATGTCGAGGTCAAGAGAGTCAACTCCGCAGATAATGTGGCAGACCCACTTACAAAGCCGTTGGGCCAGCAGAAGATCGAAGCCCACCTTGAGAAGATGGGACTTAGACTTGTAGCCAATTGGCTTTAGGACAAGTGGGAGATTGTTAGATATATGTGCCCTAGAAGCCAGAATTGGCTGACACTTGTAATACACTTCTAGGGGCAAAATTATAATTTTGACTAAAATCAATAAAATGGGTTATTTTCTATCACATATGTGTATTTAGTGTCTGTGATACATCCTTTGAGTTAATGGTAATGATAATTCATATTTTCAAGAGTTGAAAATTTAAGACATGAATAATCATTATTAACTCATAAATTGCTCCGACCATAGGATCATCACGAGGATGGTGATTGATCCGGAAGGTTGGTGTACAATCGCTTCTCTTTAGTAGATGAGTCTTGAGTCTACGGTGTGGAGACACCGGAGCGAGAGTACAGGTACTCGTTAGAGAACGAGGGCACTGAGCGTGACCACCTCGAGTAGTCATTAGGGAGTCTACCTTCTCGTCAATGACTGACTCGATGCTGCAGTAGTGTGTCTGGTTCTTTGACCTGAGATGCATCGGCAGTTCACCTTGAGGGTGTTATAGTTTGACTACACCATTACTCGGTCTCCTAGCCATATGGAACCCTGAGGTGTATGTTGGCTATGACATGTTCATTGTAGGAACTGGATTGCATCAAGATGGAATCTATCTACCTCGGTGGTAGAGGAGTAGCCCTATGATGATCATGAGAATCAAGTCCAGAAATCCATGGCCATGGTAGAGTGAAATAATAGAAAGAGTTTCTATTTAGATTTTCACATTGGACTCGAATCGAATGATTACATCATATGACAGAGACTAGGGTTTGACGAGTTCACCTTAACCCTAATCTGATCGGGGCTCAAGATAGAAGAACTGAATCACACAGGTAGCTGCACCAAGAGGTTCGCATTCAGCTCTGATGGGTTGCCACCATATACTGCTAGGTGTCACTGGTGGATTTTGGGAGCAATTAGAATGATTTAGATGATCGATCATTCTAGCTGTTCGAATCAGAAGAGTTCTGATCCATCGAAAGGAGTTTCGATGATGTCGATGATAGAGATCATGACATATCCCATTACCATACAGAACTGAACCTAACTGGGTCACACAAACAAGGGTTTGAATCTGGTGATCATCAATTGAACTGATCTAGTTCAATTGATCTGAATGAGATTCAATTAGGTTCAAGGAAATCGTGCTAGCACTCGATTGAACCTAACGTTCTTCTTTTGCTATCATAAATAAGTTGTCCTGTCTGAGCCAAAGGAGTTTGTGCTCAATCAGAGGCCTTCATATGGTCTGACTGGAGGTTGTCCAAGTCAGAAAAGGTTGTCTTATTTGTAAGACATTACCTGCCATTTTTGGTCACCTGCCATTTCTTGTTCTTTGACTTTGGTCAAAAGTCTACCTTTGACTGGTCAAACGTTGACCATTGACACTTTGACTTTTGACCACATGTCATGCACCTATTGGAGAGCTGGTGGGGGCCTGTCCCCCTGCCAGAACCTGGCAAGGAGAAGGGCGCACGCCACCCTAGGCGTGTGCCCAAGTTGGAGGCGCCTAGGAGTCCTTGTTGGACAAGGACTCCATCTCCTTTTTGGATTCCAATTAGAGTTCTTCTAAGAACCAACTTTGACTGGTCTTAGGCACCCTCTAAGGAGGAATCCAGGGGACTCTATTCCCACCAATCAGATTTAGATCTGATTTCACAAAGGGTTTGTGATTGGTTGGGAAGAAGAGGAGTTGGATCACAGCTTAGTCTATAAATAAGACCCTGCGCCCAACTCAGATTGTATGAGATAAGAGATATGATGAGATCATAGTTTCCCATGCCCCAAGGCTGCCTCTCCCCTCCTTCTCCATGCCATAGTCTCTTCTCCCCTTGCTCTCCACGTCCAAAAGGAGTTTTGGACCTTGGTTGGTGCGATTCAGATCAAAGAAAGGCGATCAAAAAGCAAGAAGGCTGCGCTGCTGCAAAGGACGACTGCTCATCTTCAAAAGAGTTTTGAAGATCCTCCAGATCAGATCCATATCTAATTTTTGGAGGCGTGATAGAGAAGAAGAGGATCTCCAGATCCAACCCGAGTGGATACCGGTAGAGGCCAGGCGCTTGCATGGCTAAGATCCAGAACCTTCCGCTACAAACAGGATCATCAATAGGGTAATAGGATTACCCAGATCAGGTAAATTAAATTTGATTTAATTTATCTTTTAATTTTATTTTATTAATATAATAAGAATCAGATCTAAAATATATCAAGATCTGATTGGGATCAAGAGAAAAATTTTTGAAATATATCTCTTGATCTGATCAGATCTGAACGAACCTGGATCGAAAAATCAGGATTTTCCTTCATGGTCGAGATTGCTCGATCGCTCAGAAGAGATCTTATCTCTTACCGAGGTTGAAGCTCGATCACTCAAAAGAGATCTTATCTCTAGCCAAGGTTGAAGCTCGGATGCTCGAAAGAAATCCTATCTCTAGCCGAGGTTGACTCGGACGCTCGAGAGAGATCCTATCTCTAGCCAAGGTTGAAGAACTTCATCCTGCTCATGTTAGGATGAGGTTCTCCTCCTATTCCTAAAATGACCACTATTGATTGCTTCTTCTCTATCATTACATAGCTTTTGCATCGAAAAATAATAATATCAAAAAGAAGGAATTTTATTGAATTGAAGAAAAATTACTGGTAGCACGTTTCCAAATTCTTTATGTTTCAAGGTCGTAGGAGCATTGTTCCTTCGAGTTCCTTCAGACAATAAGATCTGGGCTGGACGACCTCCTCTATTTCATGCTGGCCTTCTCAATTTGGAGCAAACTTCTATTGGCTTTGAGACTGAGAGATGATGGCTCACCGAGGTACCAAGCCCCCCTAGGGGTAATGCTGATGACATCGGGAGGCGGCTGACCTTCTTGTTGTTCCAGGCTACGGCAGCACCCTTGGCCGATCTTCTCCTGCTTTAGGCTGACGTTGAAGGAATTGACCCAACCGACACTTTCTGATGAGCTTCTCAATTTTGTCTCGAAGCTGAATGCATTCCTCAGTATCCTGGCCGTGGTCATGGTGGTAGAGATAGTATTTGCTTCGATTGTGCTTGTTCGGAGGAGACCATAATTTCTCTGATCTTCATAGCTGACTCTTGATTTTTGTTAGAACTTGAGTTTGAGGAGTGTTCAAGAGGGCATAGTTGTGGAATCTTAAAGGGAGAGGACTTCTTCGCACCCTTCTATCGAGGCTTTCTTGATGACGAGCTCGAGGAGTTTGGGCTCGCTTGCGCCCGAGAGGAGTCCATGAGTGTGGTTGAACTTCACTCAGCCCTCCATCGATGGTGGGTCTATTAGACTCATCCACCCATTGCTCTTCTATGACTTCTTCATCCTTTAATTTGAAGGCTTCTTCCGTACGGACATATCTCTCAGCCTGGGCTAGCAGATCGGCAAAGTCCCTAGGGTACTTTTTTTCAGGGAAAATAGCAAATCATTCTTTTGAAGACCATCCTTGAGTGCGGCCATTGCAACAGACTGATCCAGGTCCCGGACCTCCAATGCCGTAGTGTTAAATCAGATGACATAAGTTCGAATGGATTCCTCCTCCTTTTACTTGACATTCATCAGAGAATCCGAACTTCGGTGCGAACGTCGGCTGCTGACAAAGTGAGCCACGAACTGATGGCTCATCTGGTCAAAAGAGAAGATTGTACTCAACTTTAATGCTGAGTATCAGTTTCTTACTGCTCCCTTTAAGGTAGATGGAAAAGCTCAGCATAATATGACGTCTGGAGTGCCATGAAGCAGCATCATGGTCCGAAAGACCTCTAGATGATCAACCAGATCAGAGGTTCCATTGAAGCTTTCAAATTGAGGGAGCTTAAAGTTTGGTGGAATAGGCTGTTACATAATTTAAGAAGAGAAAGGAGGATCGATGGGGACGTCATCATGGTGAGCTGGGGCAATGTGGTCAAGCTCCACAATCCATCGATCCATCTCTCGTAGTTTATGATTGAGGACGTCATCTCGATCGCAGACCTTGGAAGGCTTCCAACTAAAAGATGAGAAAGATCTCCTTCATGGGAGAACTATGATCCAAACTTGGATCCTCTACGCTCTGTTTCCCCTTCCTAACAGCAACAGGCATGCTAGCCTAAATGCTCTTTCTTGGGATCGGTTCTTGATAATCTGATGGTGGGTTTCTTAGTGGAGTCACCATCGGAGGCTGCCACATGGCCTGTATCATCTCGGTGAGGCCTTGAACCCACTGCATCAGTAGGTCAAACTACTCAGAATCCACTATGGCTTAGGTGGAGCTTGAGTTACCGATGTTGGAGTGGAAACTGATGTATCTGGATGGGATCTGGCTGTAGAGGTCGTTGATCGCCGGTTCGAAGCTTTCCTAAGAGGTATTTTTTTCTAGAAAGAACTCTAGATCACTGCTGAGCACTCCTTTAAGATCAAGGAAACCTTAAGAATAGAGGACCCTTCCTCCAGCGCCAATTCTATTGGTGCAGAATTTGGTTGACGTCGGATCGAGCTGGAGTCGAGGAAGACGAGGTTGCCGTCGGTCACCTACAAAATAAAGTCCCATCTGGAGTCAATGGTAGTAGCTACCATAGGACCCTCCGACGATCAAGTTGGTTCTTCTAGCCAACAAAAATGGAGTGCTCAGAGAGGAGTTCGGCAGAGTTTTGAAAAGGAGAAGAAAGCCTCGAGAAAACGTATCTAGGGGTCCCTTTTTATAGATGGAGCCTGTTGTAACTGTCTTGATTAATGACTGTTGTAACCATCCTGATAAATATCGATCGTGATTATCTTGATAAATACCAATCATGATTGTCTTGATAAATGACAATCATAATTATCATGATAATTGTAACCGTTCAGTAGTGGGATTGCCTATAGGAATCCATCTGAAGGAATGATCCGGAAGGAGTTCGACTCCTATAGGAATCCAACCGCTAGAGGAGTCCGGAAGGAGTTTGGCTTCCATAGAAGCTCAAATGCTGGAGGAGTTCGAAAGAAGTTCGGCTTCCATAGAAGCCCGACTGCTGGAGGAGTCCAGAAGGAGTTTGGCTTTCGTAGAAGCTCAGTTGCTAGAGGAGTTCGAAAGGAGTTCGGCTTTCATAGAAATTCGACTAGTGAAGGAGTCTAGAAGAAGATTGGCTTCTATAGAAGCTCGGTTGCTTGAGGAGTTTGGAAGAAGTTCAACTTCCATAGAAGCCCGACTGTTGGAGGAGTCCGAAAGAAGTTCGGCTTCCATAGAAGCTCGATTGCTGAAGGAGTCCGGAAGGAGTTTGACTTCCATAGAAGCTTGGTTGCTGGAGGAGTCCAAGAAAAGTTTGGCTATTGAGAAGTTCGGCCAACTGAAGAGGTTCAGCTGGGGCTCAGCTGCTGAGAAGTTTGGCTAGATTTATCCGCTGGATAGTTCGGCCACTGAATGAATCCGACTGCTAGAAAGAGAATTTTTGATTGAAGCTCTTCCATGATTACTAGCTGCATTAGGCTAAGCTTTAGACTGGACTTCAGCGGAAGCGAGATTTATCTCCAACAGGAAAGAACAACAAGAAGAAGAAAGCTAAGAAGGTGCAAGTTTAGGCTAGGACATCTGTATAAGGCCAGACCAAGAAAAGCAAGCCCGATAAGAGTTAAACTAAATGCTTCTTTTGCATGAAGCTGAGACATTGAAAGAGGAACTGTCCTTAGTACATTGCCTCCCTAGATTCGAACAGGTAGAAGAAGAAGCACACTGTTGCTGGGCAAGGTATTTATATGATAACTCCTTACAATTTTTTTATTTATGATATTACTGACTGGATATTGGATACCAAAAGTTCTTATCATATTTGTAATTTGTTGTAGGGGTTGCAAGTTAGTAGAAGATCCAAGCAAGGCAAAAGATTTCTGAACGTTGAAGATGGAAAACCAGTTCCAATTCTAGCTTTACAAACTTTGAAATTTGTATTTGAATCTCATACTGTTGTTCTTAGTGATTGTCATTTTTGTTCTAGTTTCTTTATAAATATCATTTCTGTAGGCCTTTTGGCCATGAATAATTATGAAATTTCAATAAAGAAATGAGTTTGTAATGGTGTATATATATTATCACATCCTATTAATATAGTCTATTCAACTGGCAAACATCCTAGACTAGATAATATCATAGATATCTACTTATGGCACTGTAGATAAGGTCATATAAACAAGAATAGGATAAGCAGGTTGGCTAAAGAGGGTATCCTCGAACTTAGTGATTGTGAATCACTTTCAACCTGTGAATTCTATCTTCTTGATAAAATGATCAAGTCACGTTTTACTGAAAAAGGTGAGAGAGCCACTAAGCTCTTAGGTCTAGTACATACTGATGTATGTGGACCAATGAGCACAGTACCAGAGGTGGATATGTCTACTTAATCACTTTCATGGATGATCTATCAAGATATGGATATATCTATCTGATGAAACATAAGTTAGATTCTTTTGAAATGTTCAAACAATTTCGAAGTGAAGTAGAAAAATAAACTGAAAAGAGTATTAAAACTCTTTGGTCTGATCGAGGAGGGGAATACCTTTTCGGTGAGTTTCTCACATATCTGGGAGAGAATGAGATTCTCTTCCAATAGACTCCTCCAAGAACATGATAGCATAATGGTGTATCTGAAAGGAGGAATCAGACTCTATTAGACATGGTCCGATCTATGATGGATTTTGCCAGCTTGCCGATATCCCTCTAGGGATATGCACTCAAATCGGCTTGCTATCTTTTAAATAGGATTCCAAGTAAATCTGTGGTTAAAACTCCTTATGAGATATGGACAGGATGTAAGCTAGCACTTTCATACCTCAGGGTTTGGGGGTGTCCGACTTATGTCAAATAGTTAATTATTGATAAACTTGGACCTAGGTCTGACAAGTGCGCATTTATAGGGTACCCAAAAGAGATTAAAAGATACTATTTCTACCATGCTGATGAATAAAAGGTGTTCGTCAGCCTTAGGACAACCTTTTTGAAAAAGGAGTTCCTTAGTGAAGGAACTGTTGCCTCTAAGATTGAACTTGATGAAGTTCAATAGGTAGAAAGTCTGATATAGAATGCTAAACCTGAGTCTGATTTGATTAGATCAGATCTGAAGCCTGGTGAACCCGCACCATTAAGGCGATCTAGTAGAGTATTGCGCCATTCGGACAGATACTATGGATTCTTGATCCAGGATGGTGATCCCATCGAACTTGATGAGAATGATGAGGACCCAATCACTTACATGGATGCTATGCAAAGACCCAACTCTGAGAAATGGCTAGAATCCATGAGATCTGAAATGGATTCCATGAAGGTCAGTGATGTATGGACATTAGTTGATCCACCTGAAGGGATTAAATCCATTGGGTGTAAATGGGTATTCAAAAGAAAGAGAGGCACAAACAAAAAGGTGGAGACCTATATAGCCCATCTGATTGCCAAGGGGTATCGTCGATGTTATGGAATTGACTATGACAAGATATTCTCCCCAGTGGCAATGCTCAAATTCATTCGGATAATGCTTGCAATAGCTGCCCACCTAGACTATGAGATCTAATAGTTGGATGTGAAGACAACTTTCCTAAATGGAGAGCTGATCGAAAAGGTGTATATGATACAACTTGAGGGGTTTACATCCACAAATGAGTCCAAGGTGTGCAGGCTTCAAAGATCCATTTATGGATTGAAGCAAGCATCTCAGAGTTGGAACATGCATTTTGATAAAGTGATCAAAATGTATGGCTTCCTTAAGAATGGAGAAGAACCTTACATTTACAAATGGGCAGATGGTCTAGCAGTGGTATTTCTTATTTTGTATGTGGATAATATTCTCTTAATCAAAAAGGACATCCCTGCACTATAGGAAATAAAAATTTGATTATCATCACAGTTCTCCATGAAGGACTTGGGTGAAGCATCCTACATCCTAGGAATGAAGATCTATAGGGATAGATCTAAAAGAATGCTTGGTATATCTCAGTCCACATACATAGAAACTGTACTGAAAAGGTTCAGTATGGAGAATTCCAAAAAGGGCTATCTTTCGATAGGTCAAGAAGTTTCACTCTCTAAGAAGGATTGTCTAACAACTCCTGAAGAGAGAGAGTGTATGAGTAGAATCCCATATGCTTCGGTAATGGGGTCTATCATGTATGCAATGACATGTACAAAATCAGACGTGGCATACTCAATAGGAGTAGTGAGTAAATATCAGTCTGTTCTAGAAAAAATCACTAGAAGGTGGTTAAAACCATCCTTAAGTATTTGAGAAATACTAAGGACCAATGATTGGTTTATGGTGAGTCGATCTGAAACTGTTGGAATTTACAGACTCCAGCTTTCAATCTAACCATGATGATAGTAGAAGCATGTCAGGGTATATCCTTACTCTAAATGATGGTGCCATCTACTGATAAAATTTCAAGTAGCATACAGTGGCAGACTCTATTTGTGAAGCAGAGTATATGGTAGCATCAGATGCAGCAAGGAAAGCTATATGGCTGAGGAAGTTCATCACCGAGCTCGAAGTAGTACCAACCATTGATGGTCCAGTCGTGCTTTACTGCGACTGCACTGGCACTATCGCTTAAGCAAAGGAACCGAAGGTACACTAGGAGACAAAGCATATTCTACGCCACTTTCATCTGGTCTGTGAGATCGTGGATCATGATGACGTCGACCTTCAAAAGATCGATGAAAAGGAGAACCTAGCCGAACCCTTCACTAAAGCCCTGGCAATCAAGAAGTTTGACAACCATAAGTCGAAGATGGATATTAAATACTATGCCGAGTGGCTTTAGGACAAGTGGGAGTTGTTGAAAATTATGTCCCAAAAGCCAATCGTTAGCCTATTAATGATTGAGCTACTTTGTATATGTAATTGATCATTGATAAATAAAATACTTTGATATATTTTTCATCACAAGTCTTCATCTTCTAACAAACTCCATTTTTGTGATGAAGTCCTTAGGACTATTTAGTTTCGATAAAGAGAGGATTTATCAATTAGTTCTTAAATCAGTTCACGATCAAATGATAGGCTATTAAATAGGATGATAGTATCTATCAAGCGTAGGTTGCTGTATGCCATATAGGTTGGTTGTCCTCTTAACCAAGGAGTGTGGAGATACTGGTATGGCATATAGGTGAGATAAATACGTACATCATAATTGAACATGACCAACTCCAGAGCATTCTACTGTCAAGGATGTCTCTGATGGGATATAGGTATAAGTATCCCTTAGACCTAAGATCACCTCAGTGACTTACAAGCAACTTATTGTGCTTTGATACTAAACTAACTAAATTTTTAATTTAGTAATGAAAGGCTTTTGGGCACAGTCAAGTACTTGCAAAGTCGATGTGTGATCAAGATGGAATTGACCACTTCAAGAGTTGGAGAAAATTGTATCACTGTATTTCAATATAACAAAACCTTGGCCAGGGTAATCCATCAGATGGATTTGATATTTTGAAATACATTGTGGACAATCTGATCAAAGTTGATAGTTGAACTCTGAGGTGTCCTACGAGCATTTTGGTCAAGGAGATGAATTATATGAAAACTATATCCACATGGGTTCTAAGGATGGTGTTCTACATATTCGATCTATCCGACTATCAGGTATCATTGCTAGATGGTCACTTCGATTGGTATAGAAATTTATTCCTATGCTACCAACTTAGGTTTGGATCTATGAGATAACACACATTAAAGCTTATGATCTGATTGGATAGTTGATCAATGATTGAGAATCATTCTAGGATTAAACGATCAATATGATTGATGTTTAACCTAGTGCATGTGTTATAGGAGGATTGATTAGTAATTTGATTGCTAATTAGCTTAATTTAATTAATCTAAAAAACTAAAATTAAATCTAATTAAATATAATTTAATTAGATTTAGTTTGGACTTGATTGGATCAAGTTCAATTACTTATTGGATAAGTCAAGTGTAAGGAAAAACTAGTCCTAATCTAACTAGGACTTAGGTCAATCCAAATTTCAAATTTGATTAAAAAATTAAATTAGAATTAAATATAATTTAATCTAATTTAATTGAACCATTAATTGGTATTAGAACATAATTTAATTTGGTTGAGTTCGTTTTGATTTAATTTGGTTTAATAAACCACTTTGACCAAGTCATAGATAGAATCCTAGTAAGACTAGGATTCCTCCTTGTGCCATCTTAGTTTGAACGCCCCGCATGCCTATTTTTTGGGTATTTTTCATGGAAAATCTTTTTCTTCCTAATCTTAACGTATGCCCCCTCTGTCCCTCTCTTTCTCATATGGTAATTGGGTAGAAGACCAAGTCAAAGAAGGAGTTTGTTTTGATATTGGATTCTATGAGATAGAATCCTAACAAACCAAACTCTTCCCATAAGGTGCTGCCCCCTCTCTTAATTAATTTTTCTCTTATTCCATGTGAGAAACCTCTTTTCGTGCGCACCTTTCCTTGCTGGTACATGCCAAAAATTATGGAGGGGGCGCCTAAGAGTTGGGCACCCCTTGACTTGCCCTGTTTGACCTTTCCTTGTCTAGTATTTGACCTAGACAAGGACTCTTCTTTTCCTATATATTTTGAATTAATTTTGGCTTGAAATTTTTATGGGTTATATACCTTTTAGAAGAATTTGAGGTGTATGAAAATTAGGGAGAGAGAACCTCTGGGCATTGAGATTCAATAAATACAATACTAGGTGTCTAGGTGAGAGCAAAGAGAATAAGAAGAGGGTCTTCTTCTAGGGTTGCTATGTTCATCTCTTTCCTTCCTTCATCCTTGGGTTTTCTGAGAGTGTCTCATATATAAAACCTCTTCTTCTCCTTCTTCTCTTTGGAAGTGTCCAATCTAGAAGAAAGAAGGCATTTGATCAATCATCGAAGAAAGATCAGCGCAGTACTAGCATACTGTGCTGATTTCCAGCATCTAGATTTCTGATCGTGATCATGGGTTTATGTGGACAACTCCTAGAGGCCGAACATGTGTACAACTTGAAACTTCATCCTCAAGCCTAGATCAGTGAGTTAGAATGTCTAACTTGCTCAGGTAATAAATCCAATCTATTATTTTTTTCATAAATCATGAGATGTAGTGTAGATCAAGGTTGATGTGATCAAAGGTTGATGTGATCAACCTTTTCTTCTTATTTATTTTAGATTTTAGATTTAAATGCCATGCAATAATCATATAATATGGTATTAAATCTAGGGATTATCTGATATTTAGAATTAATTAGATTAATTTTGAGTCTTTCGCTGCTGATCTAGAAAAAGTTTCAAGATCTAGTCCTGAAATCTTAGATCTGGTTCTTTCATTTTGATCAGATGAGCCATCAATTTGCAACTTGCTTCACAAGTAGTCGATGTCCAAGGTGAGGCTCGGACTCCCTCATCAACATCGAGAAGAAGGAAGGAGAGTCCATTCGAGCTTATGTCAGTCGCTTTAATGCTGCTGTACTGAAGGTCCGGAGACTGGACTAGTCTATAGCTATGGCCACACTGAAGGACAGTCTTTAGAAGAATGATTTTCTTTTCTTCTTAAAGAAGAAGTATCCCAAGGATTTTGCTGATATGCTGGCCCAGGCTGATGGTTATGCTCGAGTAGAGGAAGCTTTTAAAGTGAAGAATGATGAAGCTACAGGAGAGTGGCAGGTAGGAGAGTCTAGCAAGCTCGCAGCTGTGGAAAAGCCAAGTGAAGCTTGATCATGCTTAAGAATTCCTCCCTAGCGCAAACGAGCCTAAACTCCTCCTCGAGCTCATCGACCAAGAAGCCCCAATCGGAGGGTGCGGTAGAACTCCCCTCCTCAAAGGTTCAACAACTACTCCCCCCTTAATGCATAAAAAATGTAGGTACTGATGGAGATCAAGGAGCAACTATCGAGGTCGGACAAGATATGGTCTCATCCCAGCAAACAAAACCCCCACAAGTACTATCTCTACCATTATGACCACGATCACGATACTGAAGAATGCATCTAGCTCCAAGACGAGATTGAGGAGCTCATCAGGTGAGGCCGGCTTGGCTGATTTCTAAGATGTCGACATGAAGGAAGGAAGGATCAGCCAAAGGCACTACCACAACTAGAGCTGCCTAGGAGGGAGGAGCAACAAGAAGATTGGCTACCTTTTGGGATCATCAACACCATCGCTAGGAGACTTCGGTGAGGGGAGGCTAGTGGATCGACAGAGCAGGCCAAGAGGTAGAGGACTGATGAACCAATTGCTTTCACTAAGGAAGATGCACAGGGGGTTCAATTTTTGCACAATGATACGGTTGTAGTTTCTTTAAATATTGCTTGCTATGATGTATGCCGCATTGTAATTGATAATGGAAGCTTTGCTGATATCTTGTTTTATAATGCTTTCTCCAAAATGTCTTCATCTAATAATTGCTTAGGGCCAATAAACTCTCCATTGGTAGGCTTCACTGGTGATGTTGTGCCAGTTAAAAGGATAATTACATTGCTAGTTGTCATAGGGCGGTACCCAAGGAAGTCCAAGGCATAGGTTGATTTTTTAGTAGTAAGAACTCCTTTTGCTTACAATGCTATTCTTGGTCGATCTGGTTTAAATGCACTTTGGGCCGTGGTGTCAAATTACTATCTGAAAAAAAGTTTCCAACAAGTCATGGTATCAAAGAAGTTAGGAAAGATCAAGCTTTGGCTAGACACTGCTATACAATTGCCTTGCTATGGGAGGACAACCAAATCCTTGTTCGGTGGATGGGCTTGACATTCGTGATGACCTAACTGAAGAGAGGGGTGAGCCTATGGAAGACCTTGTTGCAAGCCCTTTGAATAATGGAAAGGAGGATCATACTATCTAGATCGGCTTCAATTTGAAAGGAGAAGTCAGAGAGCAACTCATCACCTTCCTATGGAGACATGCAGATGTTTTTACTTGGGTTCCCTCGGATATGCCTGGAATTGATGCTGAAGTTATGGAGCACCGTCGGCTGTTGATCCCAAACATGGACCTATAAAAGAGAAGATGCAGAGCTATGCACCAGAGTGATAGAAAGCAATCATAGAAGAGGTTGATAATCTTCTTAAGGCTGGGTTTATCTGAGAAGTGTCCTATCCGAACTAGGTCTCTAATGTAGTCCTTATCAAGAAGGCCAATAATAAATAGAGAATGTGCATAGACTTCAAAAAGTTGAACAAGACTTGCCCAAAAGATAGCTACCTTTTATCCAGAATTGACTAACTACTGGATGCAACTTCGGACCATGGGCTCCTCACTTTCATGGATGCCTTCTTCGATTATAATCAAATCCAGATGGCATCAGAAGATGAGAAGAAAACTACTTTTATTATTGACCATAGTTTTTATTGTTACAGGATGATGCCTTTCAGGCTTAAAAATATAGGTGCAACCTACCAGTGCCTGATGAATAAAATCTTCAAAGAGCAGATTGACTACAACATGGAGGTCTACATAGATGATATGCTGATTAAGAGCCGATCTTTAACAAATCATATTGCTAACCTTGAAGAGACCTTCAATGCACTTCGAAAGCATAAAATGAAGTTGAACCCAACCAAGTGTGCCTTCGGAGTAACTTCAAAGAAGTTCTTGGGGTTTATAGTTTCGAGGCACATAATCGAGGCAAATTCAAAGAAGATTCAAGCCATTTAAGATATAATTGCTCTAAGGTCAATAAAAGAAGTTTAGCACCTAATAGGGAAGGTAGCAACTTTGAATCGCATCATTTCGAGGTCGGCCGAGTGATGTATGCCTTTATTCTAGGTCCTTAAGTAGCCGAAGAACTTTCACTAGACTTTTGAATGTCAACAAGCATTTAAGGAGCAGAAAAGCTACCTCAGCTCAGCTCCTCTGCTGGCCAAGCTCAAATTAGAGAAGAGTTATTCTTGTACCTGGCAGTCTCCCCCATAGCCCTTACAGCAGTCCTAGTCAAGGAAGAGGCAAAAGTGTAGAGGCCGATTTATTATATAAGCCGAGTTCTAAGGGATGCCAAAACTAGATATACCAAGTTGGTAAAACTAACTTATGTTTTGTTGATTATAGCTCAAAGACTCTAACCTTATTTCTAGGGGCACTTCATAATACTCCTCACTGATCAACCAATCAAGATAGTTCTTCATCGAACGGATGGCTCTGGAGGAATAGCAAAGCGGGCAATTGAGCTCATGAAGTTCGACCTCAATTTCCAACCCCGACCATCAATCAAAGCTCAGATATTGGGCAACTTCAGAGTAGAATGTACCATTTTAGATAATAGTGAACTTGAGCAGCTTGAGGTCAACATGCCTTGGCTGCAGTCGAACTCCCCTGAAGAAAGAGCAAATCTTTATGAAGGTTTTTGGACCCTGTATGTGGATGGTTCATCCAATGCCTCTGGAGCAGGCGCAGGTTTGATTCTAGTCAATCCAAAAGGAGTTGTTACTGAATACATGCCTACAATGGTGGAAGATCAATTGACTTAATATTTGCTTAGGAAGATTTGATTTAAGTCTCTTAGACTTGACTCAATTGTAACAATTATGACTAATTCAGTGGCCTGGGTTAGCTTGAATTGTTAGCCACCTCAATCAAAACTAGATTGATCCAATTGACCAGGTAAGTGAGATCGGTGGGAGGGATATGCCATTAACTCACCATAAACACATTCAGATCGAGTAGCTCCCAATTAATGACCACCGATCGTATCTACCAAACTTACCTTAGACACCAGCTCATTTGACCAGAACTGATCGAGTTAACCTATAATCCAGCCTCGAACCATGAAGCCAAATTAGATTTTAAAGTGATCGACTACATGTTGCTGTGAGTCAACCTTGACCAAGACTTATATCTAATAGACTGGTCAAATCTAAGCACTCTTGATCCCACCTAACCAACTCTTGATTCAATTTGATCAATCGCTAGACCTAATGAGCTACTTATGAAGGAAAAATCCTATTTTCTATTATAGGATCATTTAGATCATATCAGATTTGAAAGGATATTTTAAAAAATTTTCAAACAAAATCTAATCAGATCTAAGATATCTCAAATTTGATCCTATATATTTGATATTAAAAATTAAAATTAAAATTAAATTAGATTTAATTTGGTACCTAATTGGGTAAATTGATTATCCTACCAATGATCCTAATATTCCTGAGGTCCTGAAACAAGCTATGCATGTGCCTGGCCTCTACCAGTATCCACTCAAATAGGATCTAGATGCGCTCTCCTTCTGGATTTGATCTCCAAAAATTAGATCTAAATCTAATTTGTGAAGCCTTCAAACAACCTTCAAAGGCAGCACCTTGTCTCTTGATCTAGATGACCCTCTATTAATCTTTTCTTTAGCTTTTCTTCAACTTTTGATGGCTGAAAATTCACCAATTTTGGTGTGGAGGTGGAGAAGAGAGAGAAGAGCTCTAGAGGTGGCATGGGAAAGGTTTCGGGTGGCAGCAAACTTGCATGGAGAATAAATCACATAACTTTATGGCGCATAAGCTCTTCTCTTAAAAACTTGCACCACATGAGAGTCCTATTTTATCAAGCAACTTGTTTGTTTGATTTAATGGGACTATATATTCTGATCTCCAAGCCAAACACTAATTATTATCAGTGTTTTTTCACCCAAAACAATCCCAAATGGTGGCATGAAAGGATAAGGAAGAGTCCAGGGCGCCTAGAACTCTTCCCTCAAGAGTTTTATCCAAATCAAACTCTAATTTAACCCAATCTAGGCACCTCCAAAAATCACCAAATTTAGCACACCCATAGTATTGCTCGAGTCTTATCACATATCCAAAAATTAGAGGAATAGAGTTCCTATAAAATTTTCTAGAAGGCTTTGATACCGTGACCCTCAATTCTCTTAATTAGGTCAACCATTGACTCTTGTCCAATTGCTTTTCAGAATGGATTTAGTTCTAAAATTAATCTGACCTAGATAGGCTCCAGTCAGATGAAAATAAACCCATTTGTAATATAGGGATGAGTCAAATCAAATTTGACTTAGTCGAGATAAATCAAAAAAATAATAGAATGAGAATGTCAGGCTCAATCATGTGCTAGCATGATTTTTTTGAACCTGATTGGATCTAATCCAAATCAATCGAACTGGGTTAGCCTAATTGATTAAATGTAGATCCAAACTCTTATTTGTATGATCTAGTTAGGTTTAGTTCTATATTAAAATAAGATATATTGCAATCTCTATCATCGACATCATCGAAACACCTTTCGATGGATCAAAACTTTTCTATTAGAATGATCGACCATCAAAATCATTCTAATTGCTCCCAAAATCCACCAGTGATACCTAGCAGCATATGGTGGCAATCTATCAAAATTGAAAGTGAATCTCTCGATGCAGCTACCTGTGTAATTGTATTCTTCTATCATGAGCTCCGACAGGATTAGGGTTAAGGTAAACTCGTCAAACCCAATATCCATTATATGAATTAATCATTCAATTCGAGTCCAATGTGAAATCCTAATAGAAACTTTTTCTATCATCTTCACACTGCCATGGCCATTGGCTTATGGACTTAATTCTCATGATCATCATAGGGCTACATGTCATCTTCCGAGGTAGATAGATTCCCTATTGGTGCAATCCAATTCCTACAATGAACATGCTATAGCCAACATACACCTCAGAATTCCAAATGACTAGGAGATCGAGTTATGGTGTAGTCAAACTATAACACCCTCAAGAAGCACTATCAATACACCTTAGGTCAAAGAACCATACACACCACTACAGCATCGAGTCAGTCATCGATGAGAAGGTAGACTTTCTTATGACTATTCTAGGTGGTCATGCTCAGTGCCCTCGTTCTTTAATAAGTACCTATACTCTCATTCCGATGTCTCCACACTGTAGACTCAAGATACATCTATTCTAAGAAAGTAATCATACACCAACCTTTTGGATTGATAACCATCCTCGTGATGATCCAACGATCGAGAGCATTATGAGTTAATTATAAAAATTCATGTCTCAAATTTTCAACTCTTGAAAATATGAATTATTGTTACCATTAACTCAAAGGATGTATCACAGATACTTTTAAATATACACTGTGATAGAAAAAATAGCTTATTTATTAATTTATAGTCAAAATTATAAAATTATCTTTAAAAGTATATTACATGTGACAATCAATCTGGCTTCTAAGGCACACATCTAACAAACTCAAACTTGACCTAAAGCCAATTGGCTACAAATCTAAGTCCCATCTTCTCAAGGTAGGCTTCGATCTTCTATTAGCTCAATGGCTTTGTCAGTGGGTCAATCGCATTATCTATAGTGTCGACTCTCTTGACATCAACGTATCCCTTCTTGAGGTAATCGTAGATGAGTTGGTATCGCTGCTCGATGTGCTTGGATTTTTGGTGAGACCTCGGCTCCTTAGCTAGGACTATGGCACCATTATTGTCGTAGTACAGAGGGACGGCATCTGATGGCATCACTTCGAGCTCTATGGTGAACTTCTTGTACCAGAATGCCTCCTTTGCAGCTTCAGATGCAGTGATGTACTCTGCTTCCATGGTGGAATTTGCTATCACCATCTGCTTGAAACTTTTTCAACTAACAGCACCACCATTATAAATATACAAACTTTCAGATGTCACTTTCAATCATCTATATCGGACATAAAATTCGAGTCTGTATACCTCTGAACCTAGAGTTCTCCATTACGAAAGACTAGAAATATATCCTTAGTCCTTCTTAAGTACTTAAGGATACATTTCATAGAAGTCCAATGCTCTTTATTTGGATTTGACTGATACCTACTCGTGACACTCACAGCATGGGCAATATTAGGTCGTGTACATAACATGGCATACATGAGGCTCCCTATTGCTGATGCATAAGGGATCTTGCTCATGCATTCAATCTCCTCAGGTGTGTTGGGACACATCTTCTTGGAGAGATGAATGCCATGTCTAAAGTGCACCAATCTCCTCTTAGAGTTTTCCATGCTAAATCTCTTTAGCACCTCCTCTATGTACATCTTTTGTGAGAGACCTAGCATCCTATTTGGTCTATCTCTATGGACCTTAATTTCTAAAATAAATAATGCCTCTCCTAGGTCTTTCATGGAGAATTCTTTAGACAATCACATTTTGACTGTGGTCAACATGGGAATATCATTCCCAATAAAGAGAATGTCATTCACGTACAGTACGAGAAAGATAACAACGCTCTCACTAATCTTTTTAAAAATATAGAACTCCTCTTCATTTTTGATGAATCCAAATAATTTGATCACATCATTGAAATGAGCATTCCAACTCCAAGATGCTTGCTTAAGTCCATATATAGATCTTTGCAGCTTGCAAACCTCAATCAGTATCACTGGATGTGAAACCCAACAGCTATTCCATATAGATATCTTGCATAAGATATCCATTTAAGAACACCATTTTTACATCCATCTACCAAATTTCATAATTGAAATAGGTTGCAATAGCAGGCAATGTTTGAATGGATTTGAGCATGGCTATTGACGAAAAAGAATCCTGATAGTCAATGCTTTCATGCTTGTTGGAAATTATGTTACAAAGCCAATTATCAGCCTATTGATAGCTGAACTATTTTATAATTATAATTAATTTATTAATTAATAAAAATATTTTGACATCTTTTTCATCATAAGTTTACATCTTCTAATGAACTACATTATTGTGATGAAGTCCTTAAGACTGTTTAGTTTCGATAAAGAGAGGATTTATCGATTAGTCCTTAAATTTATTCATGACAAAATGATAGGCTGTTAATTAGGATAATAGCATCTATCGAGCATAGATCGCTATATGCCATATAGGTTGATTGTCCTTTTAACCAAGAAGTATGGAGACATTGGTATGGCATACAGGTGAGATGTATGGGTACATCCTCATTGAACATGATCAATTCCAGAGCATTCTACTATCAAGAATATCTCTAATGGAATATAGGTATAAGTATCCCTTAGACCTAAGATCACCTCAATGACTTGCAAGCAACTCACTGTGCTTTGGTATCGAACAAATTAAATTTCTAATTTAGCAATGGAAGGCTTCTGGGCACAATCAAGTACTTGTGAAGTTGTAGTGTGATCAAGATGGAATTGACCACTCTAAGAGTTGGAGAAGAATGTATCACTATATTTCAATATAGCAAAACCTTGGCAAGTATAATCCATCAGATGGATTTGATATTTTAAAATATAATGTGGATAATCTGATCAGAGTTGATAGTTGAACTTTAAGGTATCCTACGAGTATTATGGTTAAGGGGATGAATTATATGGAAACTATATCCGCATGGATTCTAAGGATGGTATTTTACACCTTCGACTTATCCGATCGTCGGATATCATTGCTAGATGGTCACTTTGATTGGTATAAAAATTTTTTTCTATACTATCAACTTAGGTTTGGACCTATGAGGTCACACACATTAGAGTTCACATTTCGATCAGATGGTTGATCAGCGATTTAGAATCATTTTAGGGTTAAACAATCAATACGATTGGTGTTTAACCTAGTGCAAGTGTTGCAAGAGGATCGATTAGCAATTGAATTGCTAATTGATTTAATTTGATTAAGCTAATAGGCTGAGATTATGTCTAATTAAATATAATTTAATTAGATTTATTTTGAGCTTGATTGGATCAAGTTCGATTGGTTTATTGGATAAGCCAAGTGTAAGAAAGAACTAGTCCTAATCTAACTAGGACTCGGATTAACCTAATTTTCTAATTTGATTAGAAAATAAATTAGAATTAATTATAATTTAATCTAATTTAATTAAGTTCTTAAATGGGTTAGGGTCTTATTTAATTAGGTTGGTTTAATCTAAAAGGAATATGCCCTCAAGCCAATCAAAATTTATTTATTTTTGGGCTATTTTTTATCTTCCAAACTCATGTAATGACATTTTAAAATAAATAAAGGCACTTATTTCATCATATGCAGTATCTTATTATTTATTTAAAATTATGATGAATCCCATAAATTAGGACTATGGTTTTAGGATTATGATGAGATCATACCAGTGAGACCTAAAATCTTAAAACCTAATTTAAAACATTCCTAGTCGATGGGATATTGAGTTGGGAATCATTGTTTTTCGATAAGACTAGCACATCCTTTGTATGCTCGATTGAGAGGATGATTGATCTCACCATAACTTGTGTATGATACTAATACAAGAATATGGGTGCTCACTAGAGAATGAGTTTACTAAATTAATCCAAGTCGAGAATATCTAATAGAGTCTTATCTACATGTCAATAGATGGTTCTCATAGTGGAATTGTGAATGTAATCCTTTGACCTGAAACTACCATAGAACCTTATATATATGAATCCATATTTTGGTTCATACTCATTCATGACTCAGTTATGTATGGGATGATCTGGATATGGTGAATTATATATATGAAGGTTGTGAGTAGGTTAACATGGAATCGATTACTCCTGATAAGAGGAAATGGCATCCTGCCTGCTTCAAACAAATGATGATTCAGAAAGACTTTGATTAAAGTATGATAAAAATTAGAAATAGTTTTTAATATTTCATTAAATAAATCATCATTATAAGATTGAAAGAGAAACAAATATGATATTTGGATTGACATATTTTCATACCCAGAGTTATATTCAGGATGTAGGATGATCGAAGGATCTAGTTGCATGATAACTTTTCATTGAAGAATATTTTTGATATTTTTATCAAAATTTTACATCTTTCGAATAGTCACGATACATTGCTAGATGTCAATCATGTCTCGTGGGTTTGATCAAACTAAATTTTTTTTAATTTGATCATTAAATTAGAAAGTGTTCTAATTAAGTCAAATTGGATAGGCTAATTTTGACCTAAATCAATTTGATTGAGTTCTAACCAAATTAGGTCAAATCACACCTAGACCCACCGCTGGTTAGATGTGGAACCCAATGGATCACACACAAAGAGAATTGATTAAGGATTTAATTAGATTAGACCATGTTTGCAAGATGAACATGCTAGCACATGTAACAAACCCTAGCACCTAGATTCGAATTGGATTCGAATCGTCTTTCAATTTGGGCTAATTAAGGTCCGATTTGAGCCAAATTAGATTTGGTCTTGAATTGGATTAACCTAGACTGATTGGGCTTCAGATGGGGCATCACATACCAGAATTCCATGCACCAGAGAGTCTCTCTCTTGCGCGTGGGAAGTCTTTCATGTGCAAGAGACTTTGGTGCATGGGATTAGATTGGCGCCAACCTTCTTTGACTTTTCCTTTTTCTCCATGTTGCGTAATTTTTCAAATGGGCATGGACATCAGATATAGGGTGTAGAAGAGTCCTTCTGCAGGTTAAATACTCTATTATCTATTTAATATTTGCATGAGAAGGGACTCCTTGCCGCCTAGGACTCCTTGCCGCCCACTCTTCCTTGGCGCCCCTTGGGACTTTGACTATTCAAAGATTATCTCCATGCCATTTTTGCTGAATCGGCATCCCACATCAAGGCCATTGGATGGCCTACTTATTTGATCTAATAGTTGTATATGTTGGTGCCAAAAATGAAAGCTCGCGACTCTTCGTAAATAACTTACGTAGAATTAGTCCGAAAGTCCTTCTGCTTGAAAGCACCTCTTGGACTAAGTCTACATATCATTATTTTCTGATAAGGCATGAGATAGGCTGAAGGGACATGAGATAATAATTTGGAAAGGGTGCAAGAGAATGTGTTGGCACCCCTACGTACATTATAAATAAGGGTGCGCACCAAGAGTCCGATGGTTGTGAAAATTATCTTTCTTTCTTACAAGTGTTTGCTTATTATCCAATTTTCTTTCTTCCCTTCTCTTATCTAGACCTTGTCCTTATAAGGACAAGAAGTCATCTTAAGACTAAGAGATTAGGAAGAAAAATTAAGAAGACAAGGGAAAAAAAAAGAAAGGTAAGGAGAGGTAAGGAAGGTGACATAAAGATTAAGGAAGATCTTGCCCATTTAATTAAAATTCTTATTACTAGAATTTTAGTTATATAAATCAGAGGTGCTGGTGTCTTGATCAAGTCTCCATATGGATCAACATTAGAGGGTGAACACGTGGGCACGTAGTGGATCCCCTGACGGACTGCTGCCAGCAATTAGGGATAATTCAGGGTTTAGCGATAAGAGGTATGTTCAGATACTTTCTTTTATATTACAAATGCATGCTATATGATTTAATTGTTAATAAGATGGTTCTGGGGTTCGGGTTTGGTTTGTATGATTTCATTATTTTGCTTTGAAATCTATGCTTCCATCCTATACACCAATCCTATCATAATCTTGATTTTATTTGGTTAAAAGGTCTTATTTGACTAAGTCAAAATAGGAGTCCTAGTGTGAGTAGGACTCTCTATCACTTGCGCCACTTAATCCTCATGCCCCATGCCCTTTTTATTTTATTTCTTATATGAAAATTCTCCACTCCCATGGCTTTTCACATCCTCTATCTCTTCTTCTTTTTTCATAAGGCAATTTGTTGGAAGACCAAGTCAAAAGAGGAGTTAGTTTTGCTTAGGATTCTATGAGATAGAATCCTTATTGACCAAAACACCTTTGCTTGAGTGTTGCCCCCTCTTTTAATGAATTCTTCTCTTATTCTATGAAAATAATCTCTTTTTTATGCACCCTCCCTTGCTGGTCCATGCCAATAATTGTAGAGGAGGCACCCTCTTGGGTGCCCCAACAACTTTCCATGTTTGGATATTCCTAGTCTAGTATTTTGATCTAACTTGGACTCTTCCTTTTTTCTATTTATTGGATGAATTTTATTCTAATTTTTTCATAAAATATAGAGATTTAGGAGAGTTTGAGGTGTGCAAAAATTAGAGGAAGAGGGTCCTTGGGCATGAGGGTTCCATAGGCACCAAACTAGATGTCTAGGTGAGAGAAAAGAGAAGAAGAAGAGGGTCTTCTTCTAGGGCTGTTTTATTTTCAATCTCTCCTCTTTTATTTTGAGTTTTTTCTGAGAGAGTCTTAGATCAGTAAGCTCTCATCTTCTATTGCATGTTTTGGAGAGTCCAAATTTCAAAGAAGGGAGCATCGGATCGACCATCAAAAAAGGATCAGCATAATACTAGCATACTGTGCCGATTTCCTACATCAGACTTTAGATCAGAGATCGTAGGCTCGTGTGGATGATTCCTAGAGGCCGGGCATGTGTGCAGCTTGTGACTTCATCCTTAAGCCTGGATCAGCAAGTTAGAACATCTAACTTGCTCAAGTAATAGATATGATCTATAAACTTCATACCTACATTTGATATAGTGTAGATCTAGGTTGATCTGATCAACCTTTTATTTTCTTATTTAATTTTTATTTTTAATTTAATATCGTATCTTGATCATATAATATATCTAAGATCTAGGTATTTATATATTTATTTAAATAAATATTTAATTTATTTAAGTCTTTCACTACAAGATCTTGAAAAAATTTTCAAGATCTATCTGTAAAATCCTAGATCTGATTCCTTCAATTTGTATCAGAGCAAGATTATTATTACATGATTTTTATGCATGTTTACATTATTTATTATATTATATATATTTTATAATCTAATTATTAAATTTAAAATTAAATAATAATAATAATAAAAAATTTAGATCTCACGAACTGTCATAAGGTTGTCCTGCTGTAAGGTTTACCCCTTACAGTAAAAAGATTATTCTAATTCATGATGATCTAACTCTAATCATAAATTTAATATATTTAATTTTATTTTATTTATAATTTAATAAATTTAAAATAGCTTTAGATATAAAAATAAAATATTTTAGATTGCACGAACTGCCATAAGGTTGTCCTGCTGTATGGTTTATCCCTTACAGTGAATAGGTTGCCCTAGTATGTACTGATCTAAAATATTAATCATAAAATTTTAGATTAGATATAAGAGATTTTATAATTTAATTAAAAATATTTTAATCTTATTTTAATCTTTATAAATATATTAGATTTGATCTAGGAAGATTTATGATTGATTATTATTGAAACTATTTCAATTACATGAACCTGTTTAGATTAGATCTAAAGTAGATTCATGTTTATGTTACTTACATATTAATTATGAATCAAACATACAATTTGGTTGATAGAACCATGTTATAAAAATATTTTAGAAACATAAAAATTATTTTCGAAAAGCCAAACCCCAACCCTCAGCGTAAAACTTAATTAAGAATTAAGAAGTTGTTTGATTAGGTTCTAGGATTGTAAATTGAAGATCCATAAAGAGTCAGTGAACTTAGTAGAAGGTTCGACTTTTGGTTCTCGTCCCTTTAGGGAAGAGAACAAGAACAAGAAGAAGAAAACAAAGAAGGTGCAAGTTTAGGCTGGGACATTAGTGTAGGGCTAGACCAAGAAAATCAAGCCCGATAAGAGTCAAGCTGAATGCTTCTTTTGCAAGAAGTGGGAGCACTGAAAGAGGAACTATCTTTAGTATATTGCCTTCCTAGACCCGAATAGGTTGAGAAAGAAGCAAGCTATTGCTAGGCAAGATATTTATATGATAACTCCTTGCAATTTCTCTATTTGTGATATTACTGACTAGGTATTGGATACCGGTAGCCCTTACCATATTTGTAATTTGTTGCAGGGGTTGCAGGTTAGTAGAAGATTCGAGCAAGATGAGAGATTCCTAAATGTTGGAGATGAAAGATCAGCTCTAGTTCTAGCTTTAGAAATTTTGAAACTTTTATTTGAATCTCATACTGTTGTTCTTAGTGATTGTCATTTCTATCCTAATTTCTTTTTAAATATCATTTTTGAAGTCCTTTTGGCCATAAAAAATTATGAAATTTCAATAAAGAAATGAGTTTGTAATGTCATTATGAATGATGTTACTGCTTTCTGTGGATAATTGAATAATGGTGTATATATATTATCACAACCTATTAATGTAGTCTATTCTACTAGCAAGCACCCTAAATTAGATAGTATATCAGATATCTACTTATGGCACTGTAGGCTAGGTCATATAAACAAGAACAGGATAAACATGTTGACTCAATAGAAAATCCTCGAAGTCAATGATTGTGAATCACTTCCAACCTGTGAGTCCTGTCTTCTTGGTAAAATGACCAAGTCACCTTTTATTAGAAAAGATGAGAGAGCCAATGAGCTCTTAGGTCTAGTACATACTGATGTATGTGGACCAATGAGCATAAGTGCCAGAGGTGGATATATCTACTTCATCACTTTCATAGATGATCTATCCAAATATGAATATGTTTATCTGATGAAACATTAGTCAGATTCTTTTGAAATATTCAAATGATTCCAAAGTGAAGAAGAAAAATAAACTAGAAAGAGTATTAAAACTCTTAGATCTGATCGAGGAGGAGAATACCTTTTTGGTGAGTTTCTCACATATCTAGGAGAGAATGAAATTCTCTCTCAATGGACTCTTGAAATACCACAGCATAATGGTGTGTCTGAAAGGAGGAATCGAACTTTGTTAGACATGGTCTGATCCAAGATGGGATTTGCCAGCTTGTCGATATTCTTTTGAGGATATGCACTCAAATTGGCTTGTTATCTATTAAATAGGATTCCAAGTAAGTTTGTAGTTAAAATTTCATATGAGATATGCACAGGGCGTAAGCCAGCACTTTTACACCTTAGGGTTTGGGGGTGCCCGACTTATGTCAAACGATTAGTTACAGATAAAATTGGACCTAGGTCTGATAAGTGTACATTCATAGGGTACTCAAAAGAGACTAAAGGATACTATTTCTATCATGTTGATGAACAAAAGATGTTCGTTAGCCTTAGGGCAACCTTTTCGAAAAAGAAGTTTCTTGGTGAAGGAACTATTGCCTCTAAGGTTGAACTTGATAAAGTTCAACAGGTAGAAAGTTCGACACATATTGTTGAACCTAAGTCGGATTTGATCAGATCATATTCGAAGCCTAGTGAACCCGCACCATTAAGGCGATCCGATAGAGTACTGCACCATCCGGACATATACTATGGATTCTTAGTCTAGGATGGTGATCCCATTGAACTCGATGAAAATGATGAGGATCCGATCACTTATATGGATGCAATGCAGAGACCCGACTGTGAGAATTGGCTAGAAGCCATGAGATCCAAAATGGATTTCATGAAAGTCGATTATGTATGGACATTAGTTGACCCACTTGAAGGGGTTAAACCAATTGGGTGTAAGTGGATCTTCAAAAGGAAGAAGGGCGTAGATGGAAAGGTGGAGACCTATATAGCCCGTTTGGTTGCCAAGGGGTATCATCAATATTATGGTATTGACTATGATGAGACGTTCTCCCCTATGGCAATGCTCAAGTCCATTCGGATCATGCTTGCCATTACTGTCCATCTGGACTATGAGATCTAGCAGATGGATGTGTAGATAACTTTTCTTAATGGAGTGCTGATCGAAGAGGTGTATATGATACAACTTGAAGGGTTCACATCCATAGATGAGTCCAATGTGTGCAAGCTTTAGAGATCCATTTATGGATTGAAGCAGGCATCTCAGAGTTGGAACATGCATTTTGATAAAGTGATCAAAATGTATGACTTCGTTAAGAATAAAGAAGAACCCTACATTTACAAATGGGCAAATAGTCCAGCAGTGGTATTCCTTATTTTGTACGTAGATGATATTCTCTTAATCAAGAATGATATCCCTGCACTACAAGGAATAAAAATTTGGTTATCATCATAATTCTCCTTGAAGAACTTGGGTGAAGCATCTTACATCCTAGGGATGAAGATCTATAGAGATGGATCTAAAAGGATGCTTGGTATATCCTAGTCTACGTACATAGAAATTATACTGAAGAGGTTCAGCATGAAGAATTCCAAAAAGGGCTATCTCTCGATAGGCCAAAAAATTTCTCTCTCTAAGAAGGATTGTCTGACAACTCCTGAAGAGAGAGAGCGTATGAGTAGAATCTCATAGGCTTCGACAGTGGGGTCTATTATATATGCAATGACATGTATGAGATCAGATGTGGCATACTCACTAGGAGTGGTGAGTAGATATCAGTCTAACTCTAGAGAAAATCACTGAAAGATGGTTAAAACCATCCTTAAGTATTTGAGAAATACTAAGAACCAATGGTTGGTTTATGGAGAGTCAGATCTAAAGCTTGTGAGGCTTACAGACTCCAACTTTCAATCTGACCATGATGACAGTAAAAGTATGTCGGAATATATCTTTACTCTAAATGATGGAGCCATCTACTGAAAAAATTTCAAATAGCATACAGTGGCTGACTCTATTTGCGAAGCAGAGTACATGGTAGTATCAGATGTAGCAAAGAAAACTGTGTGGCTAAGCAAGTTCATCACCGAGCTCAGAGTAGCACCCTTCATTGATGGTCTAGTCTTGCTCTACTGTGATAGCACTAGTGCCATAGCTCAAGCAAAGAAATCGAAGCCACACCAGAGGACAAAGCACATTCTATGCCACTTTTATTTGATCCGTGAGATCATGGATCATGGTGACATCGACCTTCAAAAGATCGATAGAAAGGAGAACCTAGCCGACCCCTTCACTAAAGCCCTAGTGTTGGTGCAGAATCTGATTGATGCCGGATCGAGCTAGAATTGAGGAAGAAGAGGTCACCGTCGGTGATCTGCAAAATAAAGTCCCATCCGAAGTCGATGGTGGTCACTCTAGTAGGACCCTCTGACGATCAAGTCAGCTCTTCTGACCAACAAAAATGGAGTGCTTAGGAAAGAATTCAATAGAGTTTTCGAAAACAGAAGAGAGCTTAGAGAAAATGTATCTGAAGGATCCTTTTTTATAGATGGAGCCTATAATAGATTGATAGTGACAGCCATAATCATCCGATAGTGGGCCGCTCGAGGCCACGTAAAATTTATTATGGAGAAAGGGATCGCCCATAGCATATTGATAATGATAGCCATAATTATCTAGTAGTGGGGTTGCCTATAGTAGACTGGTAATGATAGCCATAACCATCCAATAGTGGGACACTCGGGGCCACGTGAAATTTATTATGGAGAGAGGTGTCGTCGATTCATTGAGATTTAATAGTTGAAGTTCAGAGGAAGCAGACATTGGTTGGTGAAGAGCTTTGACATATGTTAATTCTAGAAGAGTTCGAACTCCTAAAGGGATTATGGCTTAAGGGTATCATCTGGGAGGAATACTACTTGAAATCTAGAAGTAATCTACTGGAGAAATCTGGATGGAGTTTGATTGATGGAGAAGTCCAGAAGGAGTCCGACTGATGGAGAAGTTTGGTTGAAGGAGAAGTTTGGAAGGAGTTTGGCACCTGAAGGAATCCGACTGAAGGAGAAGTCTGGAAGGACTTCGGCTGCTGAAGGAATCTGACTGAAGGAGAAGTTCGAAAGGAGTTTGGCTACTAGAGGAATCTGACTGAAAGAGAAGTTCAAAAGAAGTTCGGTTGTTGGAGAATTCTTGATCGAAGCTCTTCTATGATTACCAGTTACATTAGGCTAAGCATCAGACTGGACTTTGATGGGAGCGGGGTTTATCCCGAACAATAGGCCTCCCACTCTCGAGTTTGAAATTCGAAGGAAGGAAGTACAAAAACGATGACTGTCGAAGTTTTTTTTCGGGCTTTGCATCCATTGAGGTTGAAGCTCAGAGGAGATCTTATCTTCTATTGAAGTTGAAGCTTGGAAGAGACCTTATCCCCCATGGAGGTTGAGAGATCTTATCTTCTTTTGAAGTTGAAGCTTGGAGAAGATCTTATCTCCAGCTGAGGTTGAAAGAGATCCTATCTTCTTTTGAAGTTGAAGCTTGGGGCAGATCTTATCTCCAATCGAGGTTGAAGGAGATCCTATCTTCTTTTGAAATTGGTGCTCGTGGGAGATCTTATCTCCAGTCGAGATTTAGTCGAGGTTGAAGGAGATCCTATTTTCTTTTGAAATTGGTGCTCGTGGAAAATCTTATCTCCAACCGAGGTTGAAGGAGATCCAATCTTCTTTCAAAGTTGAAGCTCGGGGAAGATCTTATCTCCATCTGAGGTTGAAGGAGATCTTATCTTCTATTAAAGTTGAAGCTCGGGAGAGATCTTATCTTTAGCCGAGGTTGAAGAAGATCCTATCTTCTTTTGAAGTTGAAGCTCGGGGAGATCTTATCTCTAACCGAGGTTGAAGATGATCTTATCTTCTTTTGAAGTTGAAGCTCGGGGAGATCTTATCTCCAGCCGAGGTTGAAGGAGATCCTATCTCCTATTGAAGTTGAAGCTCGGGGAGATCTTATCTTCAGCCAAGGTTGAGCTCGAGGGAGATCTTTATCTCCAGTCGAGGTTGAAGTAGATCCTATCTTCTTTGAAGTTGAAGCTCGGAGGGAGATCTTATCTCCAACCGAGGTTGAAGGAGATCTTATCTCCTATTGAAGTTGAAGCTTGGAGGAGATCTTATCTCCAGCCGAGGTTGAAGGAGATCTTATCTTCTATTGAAGTTGAAGCTTGGAAGAGATCTTATCTCCAGCCAAGGTTGAAGGAGATCTTATCTCCTATTGAAGTTGAAGCTTTGGGGAGATCTTATCTCCAACCGAAGTAGAAGGAGATCCTATCTTCTTTTGAAGTTGAAGCTTGAGAGAGATCTTATCTCCAGCCAAGATTGAAGGAGATCCTATCTTCTTTTGAAGTTGATGCTCGGAGGAGATCTTATCTCCAACCAAGATTGAAGTGTGAGGATTTGTGGTGATTTGAAGCCTTGGAAGGCCATGGGAGGAGTCACGCTGATGGCTCTGGGGACTCTAGGGGCATGGTTGGTGCTTCGAAGACCTGGGATATAAGGTGAAGCAAGAAATCAAAGCCGGAGAATCAAGACTACAGAAAGAAGATTTTCTGCAGGTTAGCCAGCTCAATCCAAAACTAGATCGGCTAAGTCTCAGTGGACATGCAAAATAGAGAGCTACACATTTGGGACTGCTACCATGGCACAGGACTGGGCTGGCTCAGTTTCAGACTGAGCCGATCCAATGGAACTTAGCCAGCTCAATGCTGAGACTGAACCAGCTCAGTGCGTGGGCAGAGTTATGCGAGGATCTATTTTGGGCTAGGGTTTTAGATGATCCTAGGGATCTTAAGGCTTGGTTTGAGAGATCTTAAGGAGGCTAATTCATGTATGGGTCATGTCTAGATCCAGAGGATGAGAGCATAGAAGACATGGGTGTACATAGGCTTGGTGAGTGCTTTCATGTATTAGGTTAGCTAGGGAGTTTTTTTATCGGACCTAATGGCTATGTATAAATACATAGGTTGTATTAGGGTTTTCAAGGTTGGAATCAATACAGACCTTTTCTCCCTCAGCTCTCTTCTTCTTTTCTCTCTAGAGTTGCCACCTTAGGATTCTTGAAGAAGCTCTGGAGAAGGGGGCATCTCCCTGAAGCCCAAGGAGCGAGGCACTCCATCATAGATCCAGGTGGAGGATCGATGGTGTGCTACCCATAGAGAACATCATAGGTTCCTTCAAGTCTGTGCTAAAGATTAGGAGCTTCCGCAACATGGTATCGAGGTGCTTATGATGTTAAGGATGATTGGCATTCAAGCGATATCATGGGTCTACAATTTGATATCAGAGCTAGGTGATGCTTAAAATATTGTGGACGATAATATGGTATCAGAGCCAAGTTTCAAAGCCTGATGGTGCATGGAAGGGAAGGAGAAGTCATATAAGGTGAAATCAGAAATCTGCACAAGGATTCTATGGTATGTCTCAAATCTATCTTTGTTATTGCTGTGGTTTGGCCAACTGGGAGTAGTGGGTTGAAGGTGGAGTTTGAGAGGATTAATGAGAAGGAATTTTTTTGGGGTGAAAGGATTTGGTGCATGATTTGCTGATCGATCTTGGTGGAAAGGCCAGAGTGTATGATGGTTATGTGATAGGTTGGGAGCACTGGAGTGCTGCAGTAGTGCTTCCCTGGAGATGCAGGGCTGAGAGAGGCTCGATGATGTAGTAGCTGAGGGTGGTATCTCAGTAGAGAGCATTAGGATTCTCTATGAAGATGGGCAGTGTAGGGCTGTTGAAGAAAGATTTTCAAGGGATAATGATCGAAGGAAGGCTGAAGAAGCAACTATACATCTTTAGATATCTGGAAGGCAGAAAAGTAGTCGAAGATGTATTCAGTGATTTGACCAAAGCAAGGATTTGCAAAGCCTTGAGAGTGATGGAGATGGATGATCCATGAAGGTCCAACAGGTTAGGGCTAGACGACTATAGAGCAATGTAGAGACGAGTCAGGGAGTGTTGGAGTGCTATAGCAGTGCTTTCCTAGAGGCATAGGGACTGAGAGAGGCTTGATGATGTAGCAGCCGAGGAGTGTATCTCAATAGAGAGTGTTAGTGGTATTTCAGAAAGATTGGATGCAGGTCTCAGGAAGAACCAGGGGGTATCAGGAAGTGCCAGGACGTCTCTAGCAGTCGGGAGTATCTTGGATCAGATTTCTTCTGCAGCCGCACTAGGAAGAGTCATGGTTTAGGTGGAGGATGGTTCTCTGGGCACAATTGAAGCAATGGCTAGTGTAGGGATAGAAGAGAAGGACTAGGATGAAATTTTCTAAGGTTCAGTTGCTGATTTCAGAAGAGTTGGATAAGCTCTTGAGTTTTGGAGGTGCCCGCAGGTTATGGAGGTATCCAAAATGGTTTTGAAGAGGTCCACAAAGCACGGAGGATTCGAAGGGGCAGCAACGGTGCTCGAGATGAAGCGGTAGGCTCAGCAGTGCAGTATTGAGTGGTTGGCCTCGAGGGACTTGATGATAGAGTCAACTTCTACAGCATCAGGTGGACTTCGATTATAGGTGGAGCTTCGCAGTGGTGGCTTCACAAGTGGAGAGAAAATTTGGCATGAGTTTAGAGCATCAGTGACGCACAATTTCAGGTGGAGCGGCACGTGCATGTGCACAAGCATAGCTCTAAAGAGATTGTGTCAAGTGGTACAGCATGTGCTGGTGCAGAAATACTGTAGGTTCTCCAAGAAAGTCTAGGAAAAATGATGTAGCTGCTAAGCAAAAGAGATCCGACAATTCCAGGGTGGTGCAGAGGTGTAAGCATATATCTTCAGCAGTGGAGGCAGTCATCTCGAAGGCCTCAAGGGTGCACAATAGTTGAAGAGAATTGGTGGAGGCGATGATTGCATAAGGGGTTGTCGAGTATGCAGGGATAGCAAGATCGTGCAGGAGGTCATTATCGAGGGGTTTGCCAAGGCTTGAAGCTCCAAGTTGGAGATTACGAGGATTTATGGTACTTCCAAGCCTTGGGAGGAGTCACGATGATGGCTCTGGACATTCTAGGGGCTTGGTTGGTGCTTCGGAGACTTAGGACACAAGATGAAGCAAGGAACCAAAGTTGAAGAATCAAGACTGCAGAAAGAAGATTTTCTGTAGGTTAGCCGGCTTAGTCCAAAACTGAATCAGCTAAGTCTTAATGCACAGACAAAATAGAGAGCTGCGCATTCGGGACTGCTGGCATGGCATAGCACTAGGCCGACTTAGTTTCTTACTTAGCTGACCTAGTGGAACTTAGCCAGCTTAGTGCTGAGACTGAGCCGGCTCAGTGCACGGGCAGAGTTATGCGAGGGTCTGTTTTAGGCTTGGGTCTGGGATGTTCCTAGGGGTCTTAAGGCCTGATTTGAGAGGTCTTAAGGGGGCTAATTCATGTATGGGTCGGGTCTAAATCTAGAGGATGAGAGCATGGGAGACATGGGTGTACATGGGTTCGGTCAGTGCTTTCATGTATTGGGTTAGTCGGGGAGTTTTTTGGTCGGGCCAAATGGCTATGTATAAATACATAGGTTGTATTAGCATTTTCAAGGTTGGAATCAATACAGACCTTTTCTTCCTCAACTCTCTTCTTCTCTTCTCTCTAGAGTTGTCGCCCTAGGATTCTTGAAGAATCCCTAGAGAAGGGGGGCATCTCTCTCAAGCCCAAGGAGGGAGGCACCCCATCATAGATCCAGGTGGAGGATCGGTGGTGTGCTGCCCATAAAGAATGTCATAGGTTCCTTCAGGTCCGTGCTAAAGATCAGGAGCTTTCGCAACATGGTATCGAGGTGCTTATTATGTCAAGGATGATTAACGTTCGAGCAATATCATGGGTCTACAATTTGATATCAGAGCTAGGTGATGCCTGAAATGTTGTGGACGATAATATGAAGGAGATCTTATCTCCTGTTGAAGTTGAAGCTTGGGGGAGATCTTATCTCAAACCGAGGTTGAAGGAGATCTTATCTCCTATTGAAGTTAAAGAAGATCTTATCTCCTATCGAGGATGAAGCTTGGGGGAGATCTTATCTCCGACCGAGATTAAAGGAGATCCTATCTTCTATTGAAGTTAAAGCTCGGAGAAAATCTTATCTCCAGCTGAGGTTGAAGCTCAGGGGAGATCTTATCTTTTACTGAATTTGAAGCTCGGAGGAGATCTTATCTCCGATCGAGGTTGAAAGAGATCTTATCTTCTTTTGAAGATGAATTTCGGGGGAGATCTTATCTCCAGTCAAGGTTGAAGGAGATCTTATCTCCTATTGAAGTTGAAGCTCAGGAGAGATCTTATCTCCAGCCAAGGTTGAAGGAGATCATATCTCCTATTGAAGTTGAAGGAGATCTTATCTCCTATTGAGGTTGATGCTCGGGGGAGATATTATCTCTAGCCGAGGTTGAAGGAGATCCTATCTCCTATTGCAGTTGAAGCTTGGGGGAGATCTTATCTCCAGTCGAGGTTGAAGCTTGGGGGAGATCTTATCTTCTGTTGAAGTTGAAGCTCGGGAGACATCTTATCTCCAACCAAGGTTGAAAGAGATCCTATCTTCTTTTAAAGTTGAAGCTCGAGGAAGATCTTATCTCCAGCCAAGGTTGAAGGAGATCTTATCTCCTATTGAAGTTGAATGAGATCTTATCTCCTATTGAGGTTGAAGCTCGAGGGAGATCTTATCTCCAACCGAGGTTGAAGGAGATTCTATCTTCTTTTGAAGTTTAAGCTCAGGTGAGATCTTATCTACAGCCAAGGTTGAAGGAAATCTTATCTCCTAGTAAAGTTGAAGCTCGGGGGAGATCTTATCTCTTGTTGAGATTGGATAGGAAGCGTGCGAAGGCAGGGTAGCCTGAAGGTTCCCTAAGGTTGACCTCGACTTTTGGGAGGAGAAGGAAGATGACATGGAGGTGGGACCATCTAATATGGTGTCGACCTTTCCTTTTTGCATTTGACGTAGTCAGGTTGTCATGGAAAAGCACGTGTAGGGATTCTCCATCGAGCTTCTTCTTTCTCCACATCTTTGGTCTACGACGTTTCGACTTTTGCTTATGTTAGGATGAGGCTTTCCTTCTATTCTTAACATGGATTACGGGGGTGCATTAGGATCATCGGTATGGCCTCTCCCTCCATCTTATCTTATATCGACGAGGTCTTCAACTTTGCTCATGTTAGGACATGGTTTTCCTCCTATTTTTAATAGACTGTAGGGCCACATTAGGGCCATTGTCAGGGCCTCTTCCCTCACCTCATCTAAAGGATGAGATTCTCCTCATGTCTTAAATAATGGGAGGTCTTCTACTTGCTCATGTTAGGATGAGGTTCTCCTCCTATTCTTAACATGGCCACTTTTGATTGCTTCTTTTCTATCATCACATAGTTTTTGCACCAAGAAATAATAATATTGAAATGAAGGAGTTCTATTGAAGAAAAATTACTAACAGTACATTCTCAGATTTTCTAAATTTCAAGATCGTGGGAGCATTGTTCCTCCGAGCTCCTTTAGGTGATAAATTCTGGGCTGGATGACCTCCTCTATTTCATAGGAGCCTTCCCAATTTGGAAAAAGCTTCTCCTGACTTCAAGGCTAAAAGATGGCGGCTCGTCGAAGTACTAAGTCCCCCAGAGATAGTATTGGTGATGTCGATAGGTGGCCGATCTTCTTGTTGTTCCTTCCTCATTGGTGGTTCTAATTGCGATAGTGCCCTTGGCTGATCTTCTCTTGCTTTAGGTCAGTGTCTGAGAAATCAACCCAGTCGGCCTCTTCTGATGAGCTCCTCGATCTCGTCTTAGAGCTGAATGCATTCTTCAGTATCATGACTGTGATTATGATGATACAAATAGTACTTGCTTTGATTGTGCTTGTTTGAAGAACATCATAATTCTTCTGGACTTGATAGTTGATTCTTCATTTCCATCAGAACTTGAGTTTTAGGAGCATTAAGGAGGGTATAGTTGTGGAACCTTTTGGGGGCAGAACTTCTTCGTGCTCTTCTATCAGAACTTCTTTGACGACGAGCTCGAGGAGGAGTTTGGGCTCGCTTGTGCTCGGGGGGAGTCCGTGAGCATGACCAAACTTCATTTGACCCTCCATCAGTAGTAGGTCTATTAGACTTGCCCGCTCACCGCTCTCCTATGGCTTCCTCATCCTTCAACTTGAAGGCTTCTTCCGCTCGGGCATATCCTTCAGCCCGAGCTAGCAAATCGACAAAGTCCCTAGGGTACTTCTTCTCCAGGAAGAATAGCAAATCATTCTTCTGAAGGCTGCCCTTGAGTTTGGCCATTGCAACAGACTGGTCCTGGTTCCAAACCTCCAATGCAGCAGCATTAAATTGGATGACATAAGCCCGAATAGATTCCCCCTCCTTCTGCTTGATATTCATCAAAAAATCTGAACCTCGGCATGGACGTTCGCTGCTGACGAAGTGAGCTACAACTGATGGCTCATCTAATCAAAGAAGAAGATCGTACCTAGTCTCAATGCCGAGTACCAGTTTCTTGATGCTTCCTTCAAGGTAGATAGAAAAGCTCGACATAAGATGGCATCGGTGCGCCATGGAGAAGCATCATGGTCCGAAAGGCCTCTAGGTGGTCAACCAGATCAGAGGTTCCATCATAACTTTCAAATTGGGGGAGCTTAAAGTTTAGTGGAATGGACTCTTACATAATTTGGAGAGAGAAAAAGGGATCGATGCAGATGCCATCATGGTGAGCCAGGGCGACATGGCGGAGTTTCTCAATCTATCGATCCATCTCCCATAGTTTTTGATTGAGGACATCATCTCGATCATAGATCTTAGAAGGCTTTCAACTGTAGATGGGGAAGGTCTCTTTCAAAGAAAAATCATGATCCAAACAAGGATCCTCTGCTCTCTGTTTCTTCTTCCTAGGGGTGACGGGTATGCTTGCCCAAGTGCTCCTCCTTGGGATCGGTTCCTGACATCCCGATGGTGGATTTTCTAGTGGAACCGCCATCGGAGGCTGCCGCATGACCTGCACCATTTCGATGAGGCTCTGAACCCACTACATTAGCAGGTTAAACCGCTTCAGATCTACCATGGCCGCTGGTGGAGGAGGAGGTGGAAGCATCGATGATGGAGCAGGAATGGATGGATCTAGCTTAGATCTAACGATAGAAGCGGTAGATCACTGGGTAGTCGCCTTCTTTGACGGTATTTCTTGGGATTGAGGGAGAGGATGGAAATGAACCTTAAAGAAGAAGATCCACAGGGTCGACTGAGCACTCCTTTAAGAATAAGGGTACCTCAGGAACAAAGGGCCCTTCCTCTAGCACCAATCCTGTTGGTGCAAAATCTGATTGATGTCGAATCGAGCTACAGTTGAGGAAGAAGAGGTGGCCATCGGTGACTTGCAAAACAAAGTCTCGTCCGAAGTCGGTGGTGGCTCTGGTAGGATCCTCCAACAATCAAGTCAGCTCTTCTAGCCAAAAGAAATGGGGTGCTAAGGAAAGAATTCAGCAAAATTTTGGGAAAGAGAAGAGAGCTTAGAGAAAATGTATCTGGAGGATCCCTTTTTATAGATGGAGTCTATAATAGACTGATAGTGACAGCTGTAACCATTCGATAGTGGGCCACTCGGGGTCACATAGAATTTATTATGGAGAGAGTTATCACCCATAGTAGATTGATAATGATAACCATAACCGTTCGGCAGTGGGGTCACTTGTAGCAAACTGGTAATGATAGCCATAACCGTCTGATAGTGGACCACTGGAGGCCATGTGAAATTTATTATAGAGAGAGGTGTTGCTCATTCATTGAGATTTAATAGTCGAAGTTCGGAGGAAGCAGGCGTTGGTTGGTGAAGAGCATTGATGTATGTCAATTCCAGAGGAGTTCAAACTCCTAAAGGGAATAGGCTAGAGGGAATCATTCAGGAATAATACTACTTGAAATTTAGAAATAATCTATTGAAGAAATTCGGATGGAGTTTGACTGATGGAGAAGTCCAGAAGGAGTCTAACTAGTGGATAAGTTTGACTGAAGGAGAAGTTCGAAAGAAGTTCGGCTCCTAGAGGAATCCGACTAAAGAAAAAGTTCGGAAGGAGTTTAGCTATTGGAGAATTCTTGATCGAAGCTCTTCTATGATTATCAGTTACATTAGGCTAAGCATCAGATTGAACTTTGATGGGAGCGGAGTTTACCCCCAACACCTGGCAATCAAGAAGTTCGACAACCATAAGTCAAAGATGGGTATTAGATACTATGCCCAGTGGCTTTCGAACAAATGAGAGTTGTTAGGAATTATGTTCCAAAGCCAATCGTCAGCTTGTTGATGGTTGAGCTATTTTATAATTATAATTGACTTATTAATTAATAAAAATATTTTGGCATCTTTTTCATCATAAGTTTACATCTTCTAATGAACTCCATTGTTATGATGAAGTCCTTAGGACTATTTAGTTTTGATAAAGAAAGGATTTATCGATTAGTCCTTAAATTTGTTCACGACCAAATGATAGGCTCTTAATTAGGACAATAGTGTCTATCGAGCATAGGTCGCTATATGCCATATAGGATGGTTATTCTCTTAATCAAGGAGTGTGGAGACACTGGTATGGCATACAAGTGAGATGTATGGGTACATCATCATTGAACGTGACCAACTCCAGAGCATTCTGTTGTCGAGAATGTCTTTGATGGGATATAGGTATAAGTATCCCTTAGACCTGAGATCACCTTAGTGACTTGCAGGCAACTCTCCATGCTTTAGTACCAAACTAATTAAATTTCTAATTCAGCAATGAAAGGCTTCTAGGCACAGTCAAGTACTTGGATAGTCGGAGTGTGATCAAGATGGAATTGACTACTCTAAGAGTTGAAGAAGAATGTATCACTGTATTTCAATATAGCAAAACCTTGGTCAGGATAATCCATCAGATGTATTTGATATTTTAAAATATAATATAGATAATCTGATTAGAGTTGACAGTTGAACTCTGAGATATCCTATGAGCATTGTGGTCAAGAGGATGAATTATATGAAAACTATATCCGCATGGGTTCTAAAGATGGTATTCTACACCTTCGACCTATCCAGTTGTCGGATATCATTGCTAGATGGTCACTTTGATTGGTACAAAAATTTATTCTTATGCTATCAACTTAGGTTTGAATCTATGAGGTCACACACATTAGAGCTTATGATCTGATCAGATGGTTGATCAATGATTAAGAATCGTTCTAGGGTTAAACAATCAATACGATTGGTGTTAAACCTAGTGCAAGTGTTGTAGGAGGATCGATTAGTAATTAGATTACTAAAGGGCTTAATTTAATTAAGCCAAAAGATTAAGATTAAGACTAATTAAATATGATTTAATTAGATTTGGTTTGGGCTTGATTGGATCAAGTCTAATTGATTTATTGGATAAGCCAAGTGCAATGAAGAACTAGTCCAAGTCTAACTAGGACTCGGATTAACCTAATTTTCTAATTTGATTTGAAAATAAATCAGAATTAAATCTAATTAAATCTAATTTAATTAAGTTCTTAAATAGATTAGGGCCTTATTTAATTGGGTTGGTTTAATCTTGATTTTATTTGGTTAAATGATCTTGTTTGACCAAGTCAAAATAGGAGTCCTAGTGTGACTAGGACTCCCTATCACTTGCACCACTTAATCCTCATGCCCCATGCCCATTTTGTTTTATTTCTTACATGAAAATTCTCCACTCCCATGGCTTCTCATGCCCTCTTTATCTCCTTCTTTTCTCATAAGGTAATTTGTTGGAGGACCAAGTCAAAAGAGAAGTTAGTTTTGCCTAGGATTCTATGAGATAGAATTCTTGTTGACCAAAACACCTTCCCTTGAGTGCCGCCCCCTCTTTTAATGAATTCTTCTCTTATTCCATGAAAATAATCTTCTTTTTGTGCACCCTCCCTTGCTGGTCCATGCCAATAATTATGGAGGAGGCACCCAAGAGTTGGGTGCCCCAACAACTTCCCATGTTTGGATATTCCTAGTCTAGGATTTTGATCTAACTTGGACTCTTCTTTATCTCTATTTATTGGATGAATTTTATTCTAATTTTTTTATTGAATATAGAGCTTTAGGAGAGGTTTGGAATGTGCAAGAATCAATGGAAGAGGGTCCTTGGGCGTGAGGGTTCCATAGGCACCAAACTAGATGTCTAGGTGAGAGAAAAGAGAAGAAGAAGAGGGTCTTCTTCTAGGACTATTTTATATTCAATCTCCTCTTTTTTTTTGAGTTTTTTTTTGAGAGAGTCTCAGATTAGTAATCTCTCATCTTCCTTCTCATTTTTTGGAGAGTCCAAATTTTGAAGAAGAGAACATCGGATCGATCATCGAAGAAGGATCAGCATAGTACTAGCATGCTGTGCTGATTTTCTACATCAGACTTCAGATCAGAGATCGTAGGCTCATGTGGATGACTCCTAGAGGCTGGATGCATGTGCAGCTCATGACTTCATCCTCAAGATTGGATCAGCAAGTTAGAACATCGAACTTGCTCAGGTAATAGATATAATCTATGAACTTCATACCTGCATTTGATGTAGTATAGATCTAGTTTGGTCTGACCAACCTTTTACTTTCTTATTTGATTTTAATTTTTAATTTAATATCATACCTTGATCATATAATAGATCTGAGATCTAGGTTTTTATATATTTATTTAAATAAATATTTAATTTATTTAAGTCTTTCGCTACAAGATCTTGAAAAAATTTTCAAGTTCTACCTGTAAAATCCTAGATCTGGTTCCTTCAGCGCTGATTGTATCCTTTCACTACGAGCCTTGCTTTGAATGTCTCTATATTTTCATCAGCACATATCTTTCTCTTGACAATCCATTTACACCCAATAGATACTATACCGTCAGGTGGATCTACCAAGGTCCAGACTTGGTTTGAGTGCATCGAGTCAATTTCTGACTGCATTGCCTCTAGCCATTTCTCGGAGTCGATATCTGATATCGCCTCGTTGTAGGTTTTGGGATCATCACCATGAGCACCATTACCTACGAGGAACATTTCCTCTACATCCTCTGAAATAATACCTAAGTATCTTTCAGGGGGATGGGAAACTCTTTCCGATCTACGAGGTGGAGGAGGTAGTGTTCTTATTGGCTCAACCTGATTTGGTTCCACTTGGTCCTTAGCTCGTTCTGCTTGTGAGACTTTCTCATCAAGCTTGATCTATCTTTCAATGCCGCTATCTTGAATAAACTATTTTTCAAGAAAGATGGCATGTCGACTCACAATCACATTGTGGTCTTCTGGAATGTAGAAATAGTATCCTAATGACTCTTTAGGATATCCTATGAATCGAGCTCTGAAGGACCTAAACTCTAACTTGTCCGCTTGTTGTCTTTTGACATGAGCCGGACAACCCCAAATTCTGAGATGACTCAGACTTGGTTTCTTACCGTGCCATATCTCATACGGTGTGGTAGGAACGGTTTTAGAGGGAACCCTATTCAGTAGATAGATTGAAGTTAACAATGAGTGTCCCCAAAGAAAATCAGGGAGGTCTGTGAAGCTCATCATGGATCGAACCATATCTAATAGAGTCCGATTTCTCCATTCTGAAACCCCGTTGAGTTGAGGTGTTCCTGGTGGAGTCCATTGAGAGACTATGCCATTATCCTTGAGATAGTCTAGGAATTCCCTGCTAAGGTATTCACCTCCTCGATCTGATCGAAGAACCTTAATGGGTTTTTCTGTTTGTTTTTCTACTTCATGTCTGAATTCTTTGAACTTTTCAAAAGCTTCAGACTTGTGTCTCATAAGATACACATACCCATACCTAGACAGATCATCGGTAAAGGTAATGAAGTAGACAAAATTGCCTCTAGCCGGCACATCAAATGGGCCGCACACATCAGTATGTACTAGGGCAAGGAGATCTGTGGCCCTCTCCCCATGTCCAACAAAAGGGAGTTTAGTCATTTTGCCTTGAAGACAGGATTCACAAGTTGGATATGACTCAAAAGTCAATGGACTCAATAGCCCATTTTTCTCCAATTTGTTGATCCTATCTTCTGCTATATGACCTAATCTCAGGTGCCATAGATATCTATCATTTGGACTATCCCTAGGTCGTTTGGCATTCACGTTTTGCTCGATAGTTAAGAATAGGTACATCAATATGTAGCTGATAAAGACCATTAATAAGGAAAACCATTTGCAATTTTATTTCTTTCATAAAGAATGTTACAATGGTCCTTAAAGAAGGTGATCACATAAGCCTTCTTGTGCTAAGCATGAAACAGAAATCAAATTCCTGCTAGCTGCAGGCACATAAATAACAGTCTTCAAAACTAAGTCTAAACCAGATGGTAATCGAAGAGGGTATGTTCCCACGGCTACTGCAGCAACTCTTGCTCCATTACCAATGCGTAGGATCATGTCTCCATCCCTCAGCCTCCTGCTATCCTCAAGACCCTGCATAGAAGTGCACAGATGAGCACTAGAACCAGAGTCAAGCACCCAACTGGATGCAGAAGAAACCGTAAGGTTAGACTCAATAACGAGCATACCTCCAGAAGGACCTTCCTTCTTGTTCTTCAGGGTGGCCAGGTAAGTAGGGCAGTTCCGCTTCCAATGGCCGTCGCTGTTGCAATGGAAACACTTTCCTTTGCCATCGGCCTTTTTCTTCGATTCTTCTTCTTCTTCTTCTTTGATCCTTCCACCTCCACCTTTGCTTTTTCACAGACTTCTTTTTCTTTCCATAAGACTTTCTTTTGGAAGAAGTCCGTTCCATAGCAAGAACTGAGCCTTTAGAACCTTTCATAGAAAGCTCAGCGGTAACCAGCATATTCATTAACTCGGCCAAGGAATTCTGAAGTTTATGCATGTGGTAATTCATGATGAATTGCCCATATGCATCAGTCAAGGATTGCAGAATGATATCGTTCTGCAGGTCCAAGTCCAACTTCACACCGAGCTTCTCAAGCTCTTCCATGTCCTTGATCATTGTCAGACAGTGATCTTGGACTGACTGCCCATCACGCATCTTAGCCTTAAAAAGTCATTTTCGTGACTTGATATTTGGCTGCGCGACTCTGTTCACCAAACATCTCCTGCAGGTGAGCCAACATTTGGCGAGCAGTCCCGATATCCTTCATGTTGGCGCTGGAGCTCATCAGACATCGAGCCCAACATGTAATATCTGGCCTTATTATCTTCGTCAATCCATTTTTCCAGAGACGCTCTCTGTTCAACAGATGGACGGGCTGGTAATGTGGGAGGGTCCTGGTCCAAAACATGGGTTAACTTCTCAGAACCCAAAATAATTTTGTAGTTCCTGAGCCAATCTTTATAATTGGGTCCAGTCAGTCTATGTGTGTCCAGGATACGTGCCAATGGGTTGGACGCAGACATTTTCCTGTAGAGAGTCAAAGATTCTAGTTAGATACTGTAATTTTGACTTGACCAATTTATTTAGGGATTTTATTTTTAAACAAATTAGCTCCCACTATTTTCTCGGATCCCTACACTCCCTCTGTAGAGATGCGAAAATCTCCACGATTAATGATTTCTAGTGGGTGGTGCGGTCTCACCAACTGACTCATCACCTCACCTAACAGTTATTGGTGATGGGTTAGCCAATGAGTGAACAACTCTTGTTCAATGATTCTCTAATCATGGTGCACCCAAACTTGGTCTCTAATTCATGAATCTCACCGTATCCGAATATTGATCCACTCCTTAGTTAAGTCAGACCCACCATTTGCATAGACTGGGTTCCTAATTGAGTCTCTCACCGTATCCAAAATATTGAGCCCAACTCATCCTCCAGCCCATAGCATCCAATGCCTAATAGACATGGTTGCATCTTCCCGGTGCAACTGAGCCACTGTATCCAGCCGAGAACAATCAACCCCGGGAAGGGCCCGCACATCTACAATGGTGGAAGACCTCAGACTTAATCTTTTCTTAGGGAGAATTGATTCAGGTCTCATTAAACTAGACTTGGCTTAGTCATAACAATTATGACTAACCTAGTGGCATGGGTTAGCTCGGATTATTGACCACCTCAGATCAGAACTGTGTCAACAGATATGGCCAGGTAAGTGAGACCGGTGGAAGGAATATGCCATTAACTCGTACAAGAATGCATTCAGGTCGAGTAGCTTCCAATTAAAAACCAGTCGGTCGTCTGTGCCAAACTTACCTTAGACACCAAATTGTTGAGTCAGAACCAATTGGGTTAGCCTACAATCCAGACTCTAACCTCTGAGCCTAATTAGGTCTTGCTTGATCGTGACTCGATCTTGACCCAGACTTAATCCTATTAGGCTGGTCAATTTAAGCATTGTTGATCCCATCTAACCAACTCTTGATTCGGTTTGATCAACCGCTTAGACCTAATTGAGCTACCCAAGCCCGAACCCAGTATTATGAATATGTCTTAGATCTGAAATTCTCAATTTTAGACCTAATTAATATTTCCATAAACTTAATTCTTAATTAAGTAGGGTTCATAAACAAAATATGCACATAATAAATCCTAGGGTTTCAGGATCTAGGGTTTTGCAGAAAGTAAGTTTTGGGATTTCTGATTAAGGACGAACACGCAGCACCCCTACACATCATAAGAACACCCCATCGAATGGGAAGAGAGGGCCTTTAAACCCTTCTTCGTTCTTATGACCGGACGGCCAAGAGGAACGCCTTAATCAGGAACATTCAATACTACAAAACAATATCAGATCTAGATCATATATCTCATATATAAAGTAGATCTAATCATGGCATATTTTGCATACATCTCATGTATCATAATCATGCATATTTTCAGATCTAAATTATCTCATAATAATCTAAAAAATTAGATTTAAATTGATCTAATCAAAATAAATTCTAATCTAGATAATTATGTAGAACTATTCTACAACTAGTCTAGACATGCATCAATCATATCTCATATGATATTCAAAAATTAAATAATTTTTATTTGCTATTTTTTAGATGTTATTATAACACTTATAATATCAAAAAATAGTAAATAAAAAGATCTAAAATATGATTTAATCAAAATAAATCAAAAATCATGCAAGACTATTCTATAGAACTATTCTATTCTAGAACTAGTCATGCATATCTTCTAATCTTAGATCCAAATTATTTAATTTTAATTTTTTCTGATTTTAGATCTGATCACATCTCATGTGACATCTAAAATCAATTATTTTTAATTAAAATAAATTTAAAATCAGATCTAAATAATTGAAGAAGAACCATGGCTCTGATACCAGTTGAAGGGAAATCCTGATTTTTCGGTCCAGGTTCGTTCAGATCTGATCAGATCAAGAGATAAATTATTTCAAAAAAATTTTTTGAAATCAGATTTAATTAGATATAGATTCTTATTTTGATCATGATTCTTAAATATTAAAAATTAAAATAAATAAATTAAATCAAATTTAATTTACCTGATCTGGGTAATCCTATTACCCTGTTGATGATCCTGATGTTTGCAGCGGAAGGTTCTGGATCTTAGCCACGCAAGCGCCTGGCCTCTACCGGTATCCACTCGGGTTGGATCTGGAGATCCTCTTCTTCCTCATATCTGCCTCCAAAAATCAGATCTGGAATCTGATCTGGAGGATCTTCAAAAAACTCTTTTGAAGATGAGCAGTCGTCCTTTGCAGCAGCGCAGCCTTCTTATTTTTGATCGCCTTTCTTTGATCTGAATCGCACCAACCAAGGTCCAAAACTCCTTTTGGACATGGAGAGAAAGAAGGGAGAGAGAGGATAGAGGGGGTGTGGAATATTTATAATGGCAGCCTTTGGGGTATGGAAAAATATTTCTTCATGAATCTGAGTTGGCATACAGGGTCTTATTTATAGAGCATAGCGCCAAGTCCAGAGTCCCTCTTTGATCCCAACCAATCACAACCCTTTGTGAAATCATTGGATCTAAATCTGATTGGTGGGAAAAAATTCCCTGGATTCCCTCTAGATTTTAACCTAAAACATCAGTCTAAAAGTTGGTGGCATGAGTAGAAGGGAAGAGTCCAAAACTGCGCAACTAGGACTCTTCCCTCAAGAGTCCTTGATCCAAATCCAAACTCTATCCATAACTCAGGGTCTAGACACCTCCAAAAATTACAAAATTTAGGGGGTACACCTAATTCTATAATTCAGGTTCTATCACATATCCAAAAATTATATTAAAATGAATTGGTAAAAATATTTTTAGAAGCATTTGTCAAGGTGACCTTAATTCCAGTCAAAGGTCAACTTTTGACCAAAGTCCAATTTGACCAAAAATGGCAGGTAATTGTCTTACAAATAAGATCAACTTGGACTTATTCTGTCAGACTTGAAAATAAATTCCATGTCAGACCATATAAGAAGGCCTCAATTGAGCACAAACTTCCTTTGGCTCAGACAGGACAACTTATTTATGATAGCAAAAGAAGAACGTTAGGTTCAATCGAGTGCTAGCACGATTTCCTTGAACCTAATTGAATCTCATTCAGATCAATTGAACTAGATCAGTTCAATTGATGATCACCAGATTCAAACCCTTGTTTGTGTGACCCAGTTAGGTTCAGTTCTGTATGGTAATGGGATATGTCATGATCTCTATCATCGACATCATCGAAACTCCTTTCGATGGATCAGAACTCTTCTGATTCGAACAGCTAGAATGATCGATCATCTAAATCATTCTAATTGCTCCCAAAATCCACCAGTGACACCTAGCAGTATATGGTGGCAACCCATCAGAGCTGAATGCGAACCTCTTGGTGCAGCTACCTGTGTGATTCAGTTCTTCTATCTTGAGCCCCGATCAGATTAGGGTTAAGGTGAACTCGTCAAACCCTAGTCTCTGTCATATGATGTAATCATTCGATTCGAGTCCAATGTGAAAATCTAAATAGAAACTCTTTCTATTATTTCACTCTACCATGGCCATGGGCTTTGGACTTGATTCTCATGATCATCATAGGGCTACTCCTCTACCACCGAGGTAGATAGATTCCATCTTGATGCAATCCAGTTCCTACAATGAACATGCTATAGCCAACATACACCTCAGGGTTCCATATGGCTAGGAGACCGAGTAATGGTGTAGTCAAACTATAACACCCTCAAGGTGAACTGCCGATGCATCTCAGGTCAAAGAACCAGACACACTACTGCAGCATCGAGTCAGTCATTGACGAGAAGGTAGACTCCCTAATGACTACTCGAGGTGGTCACGCTCAGTGCCCTCATTCTCTAACGAGTACCTGTACTCTCGCTCCGGTGTCTCCACACCGTAGACTCAAGACTCATCTACTAAAGAGAAGCGATTGTACACCAACCTTTCGGATCAATCACCATCCTCGTGATGATCCTATGGTCGGAGCAATTTTATGAGTTAATAATGATTATTCAAGTCTTAAATTTTTAATTCTTGAAAATATGAATTGTCATTACCATTAACTCAAAGGATGTATCACAGACACTTTTAAATACACATTATAATAGAAAAAATAATTTATTTATTAATTTATAGTTAAAATTATAAAATTATTCTTAGAAGTGTATTACGAGTGACAACCAATTTAGCTACTAGGGCACACATCTAACATCATCATCTATCAAGGTAGATAGATCTTCTATTGATATAATCCAATTCCTATAATGAACATGCTATAGCCAACATACACCATAGAATTTTGAATGGCTAAGGGACTGAGTTACGGTGTAGTCAAACTATAACACCCTCAAGGTGAATTGTCGATACACCTCAGGTCTAAAAATTAGACACACCACTGTAGCTTCGAGCCAATCATCAATGAGAAGGTACCCTTATGACTGCTTGAGGTCGTCATGCTCAGTGCTCTCGTTCTCTAATGAATACCTGTACCCTCGCTCTAGTGTCTCCACATTGTAGACTCAAGACTCATTTATCCTAAGAAAGCGATCGTACACCAACTTTTTGGATCGATCACCATCCACGTGATGATCCTACGGTCAGGAGCAATTTATAAGTTAATTATGAAAATTTATGTCTTAAATTTTTAACTCTTGAGAATATAAATTATCATTACCATTAATTTAATGGATGTATCACAGACACTTTAAATACACACTATGATAGAAAATAATCTTTTTATTAATTTATAGTAAAAATTATAAAATTATTCTTAGAAGTGTATTACGAGTGTCAGCCAATCTGGCTTCTAGGACACATATCTAACAAACTCTCATTTGATCTAAAGCCAATTGGCTACAATCTAAGTCTGATCAATCTTCTGCTGGCCTAAAGGCTTCATTAGTGATCTGCCATATTGTCTATGGAGTCGACTCTTTTGACCTCGACGTAACCCTTCTCGATGTAATCGTGGATGAGGTCAAATTGCCGCTCAATGTGCTTGGATTTCTATGAGATCTCAACTCCTTAGCTAGGACTATGGTGCCATTATTGTCGCAGTATAGAGGGATGGCATCTAATAGCATCACTTCGAGCTCTATGGCAAACTTCTTGTACCAGAATGCCTCCTTTGTAGCTTCTGATGCAGTGATGTACTCTGCTTCCATGGTAGACTCTGCTATCACAGTCTGCTTAGAACTCTTCTAGCTGACAGTACCACCATTGAATACAAACAGACTACCAAATGTCGACTTTCGATCATTTATATCAGACATAAAGTTTGAGTCTGTCTACCCTTGGACCTGGAGTTCTCCATTACCAAAGACTAAGAACATATTCTTAGTCCTTATCAAGTACTTAAGAATATACTTCACAGAAGTCCAGTGTTCTTCGTCTGGATTTGATTGATACCTGCTCGTGACACTCACAGCAGGGGCAATATCAGGTCATGTATATAGCATGGCATATATGAGGCTTCCTATTATCGAAGCATAAGGGATCTTGCTCATGCATTCAATCTCCTCAAGTGTATTGGGACATATCTTCTTGGAGAGATGAATGCCATGTCTGGATGGGACTAATCTCCTCTTAAAATTTTCCATGCTAAACCTCTTCAACACCTTTTCTATGTACATCTTCTATGAGAGACCCAACGTCCAATTCGGTCTATCCCTATAGATCTTAATTTTTAGAATAAAGGATGACTCTCCTAGGTCTTTTATAAAGAACTCTTTAGACAACCATATTTTAACTATAGTTAATATGAAAATATCATTTTTAATTAGGAGGATGTCATCTATGTACAGTACGAGAAAAATAATAGCGCTCCTATCGATCTTTTCGAGCACACATGGTTTCTCCTCATTTTTTATGAATCCAAAAGATTTGATTATATCATTAAAACAAGCATTCTAGCTTTGAGATGCTTGCTTAAGTCTATATATGGACCTTTGTAGCTTGCAGTCCTTATGATCAACATCATTGGATGTAAAACATAGCGATTGTTCCATATAGATATCTTCCATAAGATATCCATTTAAGAATACTATTTTTACGTCCATCTGCCATATTTCATAATCAAAATAGGCTGCAATAGCAAGCAGTGTGTGGTTGAATTTTAGCATGGCTATTGGTGAGAAAGTATCCTGATAGTCAATGTCTTTGTATTGACTCTATCCTTTCACCACTAACCTAGCCTTGAATGTCTCCATATTTCCTTCTACATCAATTGTTCTCTTGCAGATCCACTTACACCCAATAGGTACTATACCTTCAAGTGGATGTACTAAGGTCTAGACTTGGTTCGAACGCACTGAGTCAATCTCTGACTTCATTGCCTCTAACTATTTTTCAGAGTCGATATCTGATATCGCCTTATAATAGATTTTAGGATCATCATTATGAATCTTCTTTTCCATGAGGAATATTTCCTCTGCATCTTCTGAAATAGTACCTAAGTACCTTTCAGAAGGACAAAAAATTCTATCTGACCTTCGAGGTGGAAGAACTTGTGTTTAGACTGGCTTAATTTGATTGGGTTCCATAGGTTTCTTAGCTCGTTGCTCTTCGGAGACCTTCTTTTTGAGCCTAATTTATCTTTTCATGCCACCATCTTGAATAAATTATTTTTCAAGAAAGATGGTGTATCGACTCATAATCATATTGTGATCTTCCAGAAGATAGAAATAATATCCTAATGACTTTTTAGGATATCCTATGAATCAAGATCTAAAGGACCTAGACTCTAACTTGATCGCCTATTGTCTCTCGACATGAGCCGAACAATTCCAAATTCTGAGATGACTCAGACTTGGATTTCTTACCGTGCCATATCTCGTATACGGTGTGGTAGGAATGATTTTAGAAGGAACCCTATTTAGTAAGTATATTGAATGTTAACAATTAGACTACGTCCCCTAAAGAAAATTTCAGGGAGGTCTGTGAATGCTCATCATGGATCGATACCATATGTAATAGAGTCCTGATTTCTCCATTCTGAAATCTCGTTGAGTTGAGGCATGTTCCAGGTGGAGTCCTATTGAGAGACTATGCCATTATCCTTGAGATAGTCTAGGAAGCTCCTTGGCTAAGGTATTCACCTCCTCGATCTGATCGAAGAACCTTAATGGGATTTTTTGGTTTGCTTTTCTACTTTATGTTTGAATTTCTTTGAACTTTTCAAAAGCTTCAGACTTGTGTCTCATAAGATACACATACCCATATAGACAGATCATCAGTAAAGGTAATGAAGTAGACAAAATTGCCTCTAGCCGGCACATCAAATGGGCCGCACACATCAGTATATACTAGGGCAAGGTAGATATGTGGCCCTTTCCCCATGTCCAACAAAAGGGAGTTTAGTCATTTTGCCTTGAAGAAGGTGTGATTCACAAATTGGATATGATCTCAAAAGTCAATGGACTCAATAGTCTAGATTTTTTTCCAATTTATTAATCCTGTCTTCCACTATATGACCTAAGCCTAAGGTGCCATAGATACCTATCGTTTAGACTATCCTTAGGTCGCTTTAATCTTATGGCATTCATGTTTTGCTTGATATTGAAAATAGAAATATCAATATATTACTGATAGAGATCATTAATCAGAAAACCAATTGCAATTTTATTTCTTTCAAAAAAAAAATTACAATGGTCCTTAAGAAAACTAATTTCAAAGCCTTCCTATGCTAAATAAGAAATAGAAATTAAATTTTTGCTTGCTGCAGGCATATAAAAATAATCTCTAAGAACTAAATCTAATCTTGATGGTAGTTGAAGAGGGTAGGTTCTTACGATCACAGTAGCAACTTTTGCCCCATTTTTTATGTGTAGGATCATCTCACCATCCCTCAGCCTCCTACTCTTTCCAAGATCCTGCATAGAAGTGTATAAATGAGCACTAGAACCAGAGTCAAGCACCCAACTTGATGCAGAAGAAACCATAAGGTTAGATTCTATAACAAGCATACCTCAAGAAAGACCAGCCTCCTTCTTGTTCTTCAGGCTGGTCAGGTATAAAAGGCAGTTCCGCTTCCAATAGCCATCAGTATTGCAATGAAAATATTTTTCTTTATCGGCACCCTTCTTTTTTGGCTCTCCCTTTTTCTTCTTCCCTCCTTTAGTCTTCTGCCTCTTCACAGACTTCTTCTTCTTTCCAAAAGAATTTCTTTTGGAGAAAATCCACTACACAGCAAGAACTGAGCCCTTTGAATCTATCATAGAGAGTTCAATAGTAACCAACATATTCATAAGTTCAACCAGGGTATTTTGCAGTTTATGCATATGGTAGTTCATAATGAACTATCCATATGCACTAATCAAGAATTGCAGGATTATATCCATCTGCAGATCCTTGTCTAACTTGACACCGAGCTTCTCAAGCTCTTCTAAGTTCTTGACTATTATCAGATAATGATCTTAGACTGACTGCTCATCACGCATTTGAGCCTTAAAATGTCTCCTAGTGACTTAATATTTGGCTGTGGGACTCTATTCACTAAACAACTCTAGCAGGTGAGCCAACATTTGGTTGCTAGTCTTTATGTCTTCATGTTGGCACTGGAGCTCATCAGACATCGAGCTCAACATGTAAAACCTAGCCTTATTATCTTCATCCATCCACTTTTCTAGAGATGCCCTCTATTCAGTGGATGGATGGGCTGGTAAAATGAGAGGATCCTATTACAACATATGAGTTAACTTTTCAAAATCTAAAATAATTATGAAGTTCCGAAGCCAATCTTTGTAATTGGATTCGGTCAGTCAATAGGTGTCTAGGATATGGGCTAGTGGGTTGGATGCAGATATTTTCTTGTAGAGAGTCAAAGTTTCTAGTTAGATTTTATAATTAGACTTGACTAATTTATTTAGAAGTTTTATTTTTAAATAAATTTAGCTCTCACTATTTTTTTGGATCCCTGCACTCCCTGGATCGAGATCCAAAAATCTCCACGATCATAGAATTCTAGTAGGTGGTGGTCCCACCGACAGGCTCACCACCTCACCTAACAGTTATTGTATTGGAAACATGTCCCAAAGCTAATCGTCAGTCTGTTGATAGTTGAGATATTATAATTAATTTATTAATTAATAAAAATATTTTAACATCTTTTTTTCATCACAAACTTACATCTTCTAATGAACTCTATTGTTATGATGAAGTTCTTAGGACTATTTAATTTTGATAAAGAGAGAATTTATCAATTAGTCCTTAAATTTGTTCACGATCAAATGATAGGCTGTTAATTAGGATGACAACGTCTATCGAGCATAGATCACTATATGCCATATAGGTTGGTTGTCCTGTTAACCAAGAAATGTAGAGACACTGGTATGGCATATAGGTGAGATGTATGGGTACATCATCATTGAATGTGACCAACTTCAAAGCATTCTACTATTGAGAATGTCTCTGATGGGATATAGGTATAAGTATCCCTTAGATCTGAGATCACCTCAGTGACATGCAAGCAACTCACTATGCTTTGGTATCGGACTAACTAAATTTCTAATTTAGTAATAGAAGGCTTCTGGGCATAGTCAAGTACTTACAAAGTTGGTGTGATCAAGATGGAATTGACCACTCCAAGAGTTGGAGAAGAATGTATCATTTTATTTTAATATAGCAAAATCTTGGCCAGGGTAATCCATCAGATGAATTTGATATTTTAAAATACAATGTGGACATTCTGATTAGAGTTGACAGTTGAACTCTAAGGTATCCTACGAGCATTATGGTCAAGGACATGAATTATATGGAAACTATATTTGCATGGATTCTAAGGATGGTGTTCTACACCTTTCAACCTATTGAAGGGAAATCCTGATTTCCCGATCCAGGTTCGTCCAGATCTGATTAGATCAAGAGATATATTTCAAAAATTTTCTCTTGACCTTAATCAGATCTTGATATGTTTCAGATCTGATTCTTATTATTTTAATAAATAAAATAAAAAAAGATAAATCAAATTCAATTTACCTGATTTGGGTAATCCTATTACCCTGTAGATGATCCTGATTGCAGCGGAAGGTTCTGGATCTTAGCCACGCAAGCGCCTGGCCTCTACCGGTATCCACTCGGGTTGGATCTGGAGATCCTCTTCTTCTCTATCACACCTCCAAAAATCAGATCTGGATCTGATCTGGAGGATCTTCAAAACTCTTTTGAAGATCTGCAGTCGTCCTTTTGCAGCAGCGCAGCCTTCTTGCTTTTGATCGCCTTTCCTTGATCTGAATCGCACCAAACTAAGTCCAAAACACTTTTGGACGTGGAGAGCAAAGGGAGAAGAGACTATGGCATGGAGAAGGAGGGGAGAGGCAGCCTTGGGGCGTGGGAAATCTCTATTGAATTCACTTCACTTAGGATTAGGGTTGGGCGCAGGGTCTTATTTATAGACCTCTTGTGATCCAACTCCTCTTCCTCTCAACCAATCACAAACCCTTTGTGAAATCAGATCTAAATCTGATTGGTTGGAATAGAGACCCCTGGATTCCTCCTTAGAGGGTGCCTAAGACCAGTCAAACTGGATTCTTAGTAGAACTCTAATTGGAATCCAAAAAGGGAGGTGGAGTCCTTGTCCAACAAGGACTCCTAGGCGCCTCCTACTTGGGCTCACGCCACCCTTGGCGTGCGCCCTTCTCCTTGCCAGGTTCTGGCAGGGGGACAGGCCCCCACCAGCTCTCCAATAGGTGCATGACATGTGGTCAAAAGTCAAAGGGTCAATGGTCAATGTTTGACCAGTCAAAGGTAGACTTTTGACCAAAGTCAAAGAACAAGAAATGGCAGGTGACCAAAAATGGCAGGTAATGTCTTACAAATAAGACAACCTATTCTGACTTGGACAACCTCCAGTCAGACCATATGAAGGCCTCTGATTGAGCACAAACTCCTTTGGCTCAGTCAGGACAACTTATTTATGATAGTAAAAGAAGAACGTTAGGTTCAATCGAGTGCTAGCACGATTTCCTTGAACCTAATTGAATCTCATTCAGATCAATTGAACTAGATCAGTTCAATTGATGATCACCAGATTCAAACCCTTGTTTGTGTGACCCAGTTAGGTTCAGTTCTGTATGGTAATGGGATATGTCATGATCTCTATCATAGACATCATCGAAACTCCTTTCGATGGATCAGAACTCTTCTGATTCGAACAGCTAGAATGATCGATCATCTAAATCATTCTAATTGCTCCCAAAATCCACCAGTGACACCTAGCAGTATATGGTGGCAACCCATCAGAGCTGAATGCGAACCTCTTGGTGCAGCTACCTGTGTGATTCAGTTCTTCTATCTTGAGCCCCGATCAGATTAGGGTTAAGGTGAACTCGTCAAACCCTAGTCTCTGTCATATGATGTAATCATTCGATTCGAGTCCAATGTGAAAATCTAAATAGAAACTCTTTCTATTATTTCACTCTACCATGGCCATGGATTTCTGGACTTGATTCTCATGATCATCATAGGGCTACTCCTCTACCACCGAGGTAGATAGATCCCATCTTGATGCAATCCAGTTCCTACAATGAACATGTCATAGCCAACATACACCTCAGGGTTCCATATGGCTAGGAGACCGAGTAATGGTGTAGTCAAACTATAACACCCTCAAGGTGAACTGCCGATGCATCTCAGGTCAAAGAACCAGACACACTACTGCAGCATCGAGTCAGTCATTGACGAGAAGGTAGACTCCCTAATGACTACTCGAGGTGGTCACGCTCAGTGCCCTCGTTCTCTAACGAGTACCTGTACTCTCGCTCCGGTGTCTCCACACCGTAGACTCAAGACTCATCTACTAAAGAGAAGCGATCGTACACCAACCTTCCGGATCAATCACCATCCTCGTGATGATCCTATGGTCGGGAGCTGTTTATGAGTTAATAATGATTATTCATGTCTTAAATTTTCAACTCTTGAAAATATGAATTATCATTACCATTAACTCAAAGGATGTATCACAGACACTAAATACACATATGTGATAGAAAATAACCCATTTCATTAATTATAGTCAAAATTACAATTTTGCCCCTAGAAGTGTGTTACAAGTGTCAGCCAATTCTGGCTTCTAGGGCACATATATCTAACACCTATCCGATCATCTGGTATCATTGCTAGAAGGTCACTTCAATTGGTACAAAAATATATTTCTTACTACCAACTTAAGTTTGGACCTATGAGATCAAACATTAGAGTTCCATTTACGATGGTGATCAGTGATTTAGAATCATTTAGGTTTAAACAATCATTACAATTGGTGTTTAAGCTAGTGCAAGTATTGCAAGAGGATCGATTAGTAATTAGATTGCGAATTGGCTTAATTTGATTAAGCCAGAGAGTTGAGATTAAGTTTAATTAAATATAATTTAATTAAATTTAGTTTGGGCTTGATTGGATCAAGTCCAATTGACTTATTGGATAAGCCAAGTGCAAGGAAGAACTAGTCCTAGTCTAACTAGGACTCGGGTCCATCCAATATTTTAATTTGATTAGAAAATTAAATTAAAATTAAATCTAATTTAATCTATTTTAATTAAGTTCTTAATTGGATTAGAACCTAATTTAATTTAGTTGATTTGGTTTTGAATTAATTTGGTTTGAGAAACCAAGTTTGACAATGTCATAGATGGAATCCTAGTAAGACTAGGATTCCACCTTGCACCACCTTAGCCCTCCATGCCCCATGCCCTCTCTTTTTATGCGATAGAGAGTCTCTCTCTGGTCTTCATGCATGCCCCTTCTCTCCCTCTTATTCTCATATGGTTATTTGGTGGTTGACCAAGTCTAAAAGGAAGTTAGTTTTGATTTTGGATTCTATTAGATAGAATTCTTATAAACCAAAACATTTCCTTCCATGTGTGCCGCCCATCTCCTATTTTTTTTCCATAATTTCATGTGAGTGAGAGGTTTTTTATGCACCTCTCCTTGCTGGATTTATCAAAAAAAATCAGAGGAGGGGTGCCCAACTCTATTCCTGCCTTGTCTACTTTTTGACCTAGACAAGGACTCTTTTTTTCTATAAATTTAGGATGAATTTTGGCCTAGCTTTGGGAGAGGTTTGGGGTGTGCAAAAATCAAAAGAAGAGAGTTCTTGGGCATGGGGTTCCATAGGCACCAAACTAGATGTCTAGATGAGAGAAAAGAGAAGAAGAAGAGGGTCTTCTTTTAGGACTATTTTATTTCTCATCTCTCCTCCTTCTTTTGAGTTTTTTCTAAGAGAGTCTTAGATTAGAAAGCTCTTTTCTTTCTTGTAATATTTTGGAGAGTATAAGTTTTGAAGAAGGGAGCATTGGATCGACCGTCGAAGAGAGATCAATACAGTACTAGCATGCTGTGCTGATTTTCTGCATTAGGATCTCAGATCGTGTTCGTGGGCTCATGTGGATGACTCCTAGAGGCTGGACATATGTGCAGCTCATGACTTCATCCTCACATTTGGATCAACAAGTTAGAATGTTTAACTTACGTAGGTAATAGATCTGATCTATTGATTTCATACCTGCATTAGATGTAGTGTAGATCTAGGTTGATGTGATCAACCTTTTCTTCTCCTTTGTATTTTTAATTTTTGATTTAATATCATAGCTTGATCATGTAATAGATCTAAGATCTAGGTATTTACTTATTTATTTAAATAAATATTTAATTTATTTAAGTCTTTTGCTGTATGATCTTGAAAAAGTTTCAAGATCTACCCATGAAATCCTAGATCTGGTTCCTTCAATTGGTATCAGAACCTAGATTCTTATTACATGATTTTTGTGCATGTTTAGATTATTTTTTAAATTAGGTCTAATTTATAATTTAATTATTAAATTTAAAATTTTTAAAAAAATTTAAATCTCATAAACTATCATAAGATTGTCCTGCTGTAAGGTTTACCCCTTACAGTGAAAAGGTTGTCCTAATTCATGATGATCTGACTCTAATCATAAATTTATTAGATTTGATCTAATTTTATTTATAATTTAATAAATTTAAAATAGTTTTAGATCTAAAAATAAAATATTTTAGGTTGCACGGACTGCCATAAGATTGTCCTGCTGTAAGATTTACCTCTTACAGTGAATAGGTTGTCCTAGTACGTGTTGATCGAAAATATTGATCATAAAATTTTAGATTAGATCTAAGAGATTTTATGATCTGATTAAAAATATTTTAATCTAATTTCAATCATCATAAATGTGTTAGATTTGATCTAGGAAGATTTATGATTGATTATTATTGAAACTATTTCAATTACATGAACCTGTTTAGATTAGATCTAAAGTTGTTTTATGTTTATTTTACTTGCATATTGATTATGAATCAAACATGCAACTTGATTGATAGAACCATGTTATAAAAATATTTTATAAATATGAAAATCTTTTTTGAAAAGCCAAACACTAACCCTTAGTCTAAAACTTAATTAAGAATTAAGAAGTTAATTTGATTAGGATCTAGGATTGTGAATTGAAGATCCTAAGACACAAATCATAACACGTTGGATTAAATGGGTTAGTGGAGATTAGGTCCATTAATTGGATTAGACCTAGGGTTAGATTAAAGAATGGACTTAATAGAAAATTGACTAAATCTAATCAATTATTGTCTTAGATTAGGTCAAGGATTCTCTAGATCAATTACAATAGTTATAGTTGGTCAAGTCCATATCTTTAACATGACCCAAGATGGACTTGATTCTTGACTACACAATCTAGCACAAACTGTTAGGTTGATCTAATTAAAACTAATTAAACCAATTAGTGTCTAAGATAAATCAGATCAGTGGGTTTTAATTGGCAGCCTGCTTATCTGGCCATTTCTAATGGTGTCTAGACCCTCCCACCGACCGAACTTACCTGATCTTTTGGTGAGATTATGTTTTAATTGAATCACTTGACTATTCAAGCTAACCCATATCAGCTAGGTAAATCAGTGTGATTGATTTAGATGCTCTTAGACTAGCCTATTAGTGATCTCTCTTAAGCTAACTTGGTGAAGCCAGTGGGATAATCATGACAAGTTGGTTAATCTGACCTACTCACTTCTATAAATAAATCCTCTAAAATTATTAGGTTTCTAAAATAAAATAGTTATATGATAACTAGATCATAGCCTTCCATTAAAGTGGATGATAATGGATCCATCAGTTGGATAATCATTGGAGGCTCAAAGGCTTGGTGCTTATCAGTTGATGGAATTATCATTCATTATATGATTTCTTTAATACATCTTTCTAAATGATGGTTAGATGGGCCAACCAAAGTTGGGCCTGATCATTCATTAGTTAGATGGGCTAAGTATGGTCATGTTAATGGTTGGACCTAACTAGACCCTTTTCTGAGAAGGCCAAAGCTAACTGATCAGGGGTTGGGGCAAAATTTAATTACTAGAAACTGTTTGGAGAAATAATTGGTTATGAACCTACCCTTAGATGTACATGGGTTGGCCAATCAAAGTTGGGCTCATGTGCAGTCTATGTGGATTCTAGTATCCACTAAAAAATTAGGGTAATTCCTCGAATTAGAGGTAGAGACTACCAATTCGAATAAAATAGTGGAAGAAATCTTTTGATTAAAGTTTAAATCTTTAGGTTTAATGAATCAATTACTAATTAGATTTTGATTTTTCTTTGTGCAGACATGGCCACTTTCCTATTGCTCAGATCATTATTAAACAATGATAAGTTGGTGGGACCCAACTTCGATAGCTGGTACCAAAAATTGAAGATTGTCCTGGAGCATGAACGGATCATATATGTGCTGACGGATCTTGCACCTGAGGAGCCAACTGTTAATGCATGTGGAATAGTCAGAGAGACTTATCAGAAGTGGCTTAGTGATCGAACTATGGGGCGCTGCATTATGCTAGCTGCGATAAGCGATGAGTTCAGTCGTAGGTTTGAGACAGCACTGCCAAATCAAATGATCCAAGTGTTGGAGGATTCTTTTGGCACACCTGATGACGTTGAGAGGCACAAGATTAGTTGCACCATCTTCAACACCAAAATGTGGGACAGAGCCTCTATCACTGATCATGTACTGTACATGATTGAGCTGATAGGGTGCTTGAGCAAACTTAGCTTTTTCTTGCATGAACAACTTGGAAAAAATGTAATACTGAACTCGCTGCCAAAGTCCTATCTCCCTTTCCTTACTCATTATAGAATGACAAAGCCTGAAGTAAACTACCACGGCTGACTAGGATTACTTCAGAACTTTGAGAAGGATCACCAGCTCCATAAAGAGTCGGTGAACTTAGTAGGAGGTTTGCCTTTTGGTTCTCGACCCTTTAAGAAAGAAAAGAAGAACAAGAAGAAGAAAAAAAAGAAGGTGCAAGTTCAGGTTGGGACATCAGTGTAGTGCCAGACCAAGATAATCAAGCCCAATAAGAGTCAAGCTAAATGCTTCTTTTGCAAGAAGTGAAGGCAATAGAAGAGGAACTGTCCTCAGTACATTGCCTCCCTTGATCTGGATAGGTAGAGAAAGAAGTAAGCTATTGCTGGGCAAGGTATTTATATGATAACTCCTTGCAATTTCTCTATTTGTGATATTATTGATTGGGTAATGGATATCAATAGTCCTTACCATATTTACAATTCGTTGTAGGGGTTGTAGGTCAGTAGAAGATTCGAGCAAGATGAAAGATTTCTGAATGTTGGAGATGGAAGATCAGTTCTAATTCTAGCTTTAGAAATTTTGAAACTTGTATTTGAATCTCATAACGTTGTTCTTATTGATTATCATTTCTATCCTAGTTTCTTTCTAAATATCATTTCTGTAGGCCTTTTGGCCATGAACAATTATGAAATTTTAATAAAAAAATGAGTTTGTAATGTCATTATGAATGGTGTTACTGCTTTCTATGGACAATTGAACAATGATGTATATATGTTATCAAAACCTATTAATATAGTCTATTCTACTGGCAAGCACTCTAGATTAGATAGTGTATCAGATATCTACTTATGGCACTATAGGCTAGGTCATATAAATAAGAACAGGATAAACAGGTTGACTCAAGAGGGAATCCTCGAAGTTAATGATTGTGAATCACTTCCAACCTGTGAGTCCTATCTTCTTGGTAAAATGACCAAGTCACCTTTTACTGAAATGGTGAGAGAGCGAATGAGCTCTTAGGTCTAGTACATACTGATGTATGTGGACCAATGAGCATAAGTGTCAGAGGTAGATATGTCTACTTCATCACTTTCACAGATGATCTATCTAGATATGGATATGTCTATCTGATGAAACATAAGTCCGATTTTTTTGAAATATTCAAACGATTTCGAAGTGAAGTAGAAAAATAAATTGGGAAGAGTATTAAAACTCTTCGATCTGACTAAGGAGGAGAATACATTTCTGATGAGTTTCTCACATATCTAGGAGAGAATGGGATTCTCTCCCAATGGACTCCCTGGAATATCATAGCATAATGGTGTGTCTGAAAGGAGGAATTAGACTCTATTAGATATGGTCCGATCAATAATGGAATTTACCAGCTTATCGATATCCTTCTAAGGATATGCACTCAAATCAGCTTGTTATCTATTAAATATGATTATAAGTAAGTCTGTAGTTAAAACCCCATATGAGATACGGACAGGGCATAAGCCAGCACTTTCACACCTTAGGGTTTGGTGGTGCCCGGCTTATATCAAACAGTTAGTTACAGATAATCTTGGACCTAGGTCTGACAAGTGTACATTCATAGGGTACCTAAAAGAGACCAAAGGATACTATTTCTATCATATTGATGAACAAAAGGTATTCATCAGCCTTAGGGCAACCTTTTTCGAAAAGAAGTTTCTTGGTGAAGGAATTGTTGCCTCTAAGATTGAACTTAATGAAGTTCAATAGATAGAAAGTCCGACATAGAATATTGAACCTAAGTCAGATTTGATCAGATCAGATCCGAAGCTTAGTGAACCTACACCATTAAGGCGATCCGATAGGGTATCGTGCCATCTGGACAGATACTATGGATTCTTGGTCCAAGATGGTGATCCCATAGAACTTGATGGGAACGATGAGGACCCGATCACTTATATGGATGCGATACAGAGATCCGACTCTAAGAAATGGCTAGAAGCCATGAGATCCAAAATGGATTCCATGAATGTTAATGATGTATGGACATTAGTTGACCCACCTGAAGGGGTTAGATCCATTAGGTGTAAATAGGTATTCGAAAGGAAAAGAGGTGCAGATAGAAAGGTGGAGACCTATAAAGCCTGTCAGATTGCCAAGGGGTATTGTCAACGTTATGGTTTTGACTATGATGAGACATTCTCTCCAGTGGCAATGCTCAAATCCATTTGGATAATGCTTGTAATAGCTACCCACTTGGACTATAAGATCTGGCAGATGGATGTGAAGATGGCTTTCCTAAATGGAGAGCTAACTGAAGAGGTGTGTATGATACAACCTAAGGGATTCACATCCACAGATGAGTCTAAGGTGTGCAGGCTTCAGAGATTCATATATGGATTAAAGCAATCATCTTAGAGTTGGAACATGCATTTTGATAAAGTGATCAAAATGTATGGCTTCGTTAAGAACAAAGAAAAATCTTGCATTTACAAATGGGCAAATGGTCCAACAGTGGTATTCCTTATTTTGTACGTGGATGATATTCTCTTAATCAAAAATAACATCCCTGCACTATAAGAAATAAAAGTCTGGTTGTCATCACAGTTCTCCATGAAGGACTTGGGTGAAGCATCCTACATCCTAGGAATGAAGATCTATAGGGATGGATCTAAAAGGATGCTTGGTATATCCCAGTCCACGTGCATAGAAACTATTTTGAAGAGGTTTAGCATGGAGAATTCAAAAAAGGGCTATCTCCCGATAGGCTAAGGAATTTCTCTCTTTAAGAAGGATTATTCGATAACTTCTGAAGAGAGAGAGCGTATGAGTAGAATTCCATATAATTTGGCAGTGGGGACTATTATGTATGCAATGACATGTATGAGACCAGACGTGGCATACTCACTAGGAGTAGTGAGTAGATACCAGTCTGACCCTAGAGAAAATCACTAGAAGGTGGTTAAAATCATCCTTAAGTATTTGATAAATACTAAGATCTAATGGTTGGTTTATGGTGAGTCAGATCTGAAGCTTGTGGGGTTTACAGAGTCCAGCTTTCAATCTGACCATGATGATAGTAAAAGTTGAAGAGAAATCTTGATTTCTCGGACCAGGTTCGTTCAGATCTGATCAGATAAAGAGATATATTTTAAAAATTTTTTTCTTTGATCTAGATCAGATCTGTGATATTTCAGATCTAATTTTTATTATTTTAATAATTAAAATAAAATTAGATAAATTAAATCAAATTTAATTTATCTTAAAGTGGGTAATCCTATTACCCGATGATGATCCTATGAGCAGCAAAAGGTTCTGGATCTAGCCACGCAAGTGCCTGGCCTCTACTGGTGTCCACTAGGGCTAGATCTAGAGATCCTCTTCTTCTCTATCACGTCTCCAAAAATTAGATCTGGATCTGATTCTGGAGCATCTTCAAAACTCTTTTTGAAGATCAGCAGTTGTCCTTTGCAGTAGCACAGCCATCTAGCTTTCAATCGCCTTTCTCTCATCTGGATTGCACCAACCAAGGTCCAAAACTCCTTTTGGACGTAGAGAGGAGAGGGAGAAGGTGGACTTTGGCATGGAGGAGGAGGAGGAGAGGCAGCCTTGGGGCATGGGGAATTGTGATTTCATATCTTAATTTGAGTTGGGCGCAGGGTCTTATTTATAGACTATGCCTGTGATCCAACTCCTCTTCTTCCCAACCAATCACAACCCTTTGTGAAATTAGATCTAAATCTGATTGGCAACAACAGAGTCCCCTGGATTCCTCCTTAATGGATGCCTAAGACCAGTCAAAGTTGGTTCCTAGGAGAACTATAATTGAAATCCAAAATGGAGATGGAGTCCCTATCCAACAGGGACTCCTGGGCGCCTCCAGCTTGGGCGCACACGCCAAGGGTGGCGTGCGCCCTCCTCCTTGCCAGGTTCTGGCAGGAGGACAAGCCCCCACCAGCTCTCCAATAGGTGCGTGACATGTGGACAAAAGTCAAAGTGTCGATGGTCAACATTTGACTAGTCAAAAGTTAACTTTTGACCAAAGTCAAAGGACGACAAATGGCAGGTGATCAAAAATGGCAGGTAATGTCTTACAAAATAAGACAACCTTTTCTGACATGGACAAGCTCCAGTCAGACAAAGTGAAGGCCTCTGAATGAGCACAAACTCCTTTGGCTCAGTCAGGACAACTATTTATGATAGTAAAAGAAGAACGTTAGGTTCAATCGAGTGCTAGCACGATTTCCTTGAACCTAATTGAATCTCATTCAGATCAATTGAACTAGATCAGTTCAATTGATGATCACCAGATTCAAACCCTTATTTGTGTGACCCAGTTAGGTTCAGTTCTGTATGGTAATGGGATATGTCATGATCTCTATCATCGACATCATCGAAACTCCTTTCGATGGATCAGAACTCTTCTGATTCGAACAGCTAGAATGATCGATCATCTAAATCATTCTAATTGCTCCCAAAATCCACCAGTGACACCTAGCAGTATATGGTGGCAACCCATCAGAGCTGAATGCGAACCTCTTGGTGCAGCTACCTGTGTGATTAAGTTCTTCTATCTTGAGCCCCGATCAGATTAGGGTTAAGGTGAACTCGTCAAACCCTAGTCTCTGTCATATGATGTAATCATTCGATTCAAGTCCAATGTGAAAATCTAAATAGAAACTCTTTCTATTATTTCACTCTGCCATGGCCATGGACTTCTGGACTTGATTCTCATGATCATCATAGGGCTGCTCCTCTACCACCGAGGTAGATAGATTCCATCTTGATGCAATCCAGTTCCTACAATGAACATGCTATAGCCAACATACACCTCAGGGATTCCATATGGCTAGGAGACCGAGTAATGGTGTAGTCAAACTATAACACCCTCAAGGTGAACTATCGATGCATCTCAGGTCAAAGAACCAGACACACTACTGCAGCATCGAGTCAGTCATTGACGAGAAGGTAGACTCCCTAATGACTACTCGAGGTGGTCACGCTCAGTGCCCTCATTCTCTAACGAGTACCTATACTCTCGCTCCGGTGTCTCCACACCGTAGACTCAAGACTCATCTACTAAAGAGAAGCGATTGTACACCAACCTTCCGGATCAATCACCATCCTCGTGATGATCCTATGGTCGGGAGCATTTTATGAGTTAATAATGATTATTCATGTCTTAAATTTTCAACTCTTGAAAATATGAATTATCATTACCATTAACTCAAAGGATGTATCACAGACACTAAATACACATATGTGATAGAAAATAATCCATTTTATTGATTATTAGTCAAAATTATAATTTTGCCCCTAGAAGTGTATTACAAGTGTCAGCCAATTCTGGCTTCTAGGGCACATATATATCTAACAATCTCCCACTTGTCCTAAAGCCAATTGGCTACAAGTCTAAGTCCCATCTTCTCAAGGTGGGCTTCGATCTTCTGCTGGCCCAACGGCTTTGTAAGTGGGTCTGCCACATTATCTGTGGAGTTGACTCTCTTGACCTCGACGTAACCCTTTCTCGAGGTAATCGCGGATGAGGTGGTATCGCCGCTCAATGTGCTTGGATTTCTGGTGAGACCTCGGCTCCTTAGCAAGGGCTATGGTGCCATTATTGTCGCAGTATAGAGGAATGGCATCTGATGGCATTACTCCAATTTCTGCAGCAAACTTCTTGTACCAGAATGCTTCCTTCGCAGCCTCTGATGCAGCGATATATTCTGCTTCCATGGTGGAATCTGCTATCACAGTTTGCTTGGAACTCTTCCAGCTGACAGCACCACCATTGCACACAAACAGACTCCCAGATGTCGACTTTCGATCATCTATATCGGACATGAAATCCGAGTCTGTGTATCCCTGGACTTGGAGTTCTCCGTTACCAAAGACCAACATCATATCCTTAGTTCTTCTCAAGTACTTAAGGATACATTTCATAGAAGTCCAGTGTTCTTCACCTTAATTTGACTGATATCTGCTTGTGACACTCACAGCATGGGCTATATCAGGTCGTGTACATAGCATGGCATACATGAGGCTCCCTATTGCAGAAGCATAAGGGATCTTGCTCATGCGTTCTATTTCCTCAGGTGTGCTAGGGCACATCTTCTTGGAAAGATGAATACCATGTCTGAAGGGTATTAATCCCCTCTTAGAGTTTTCCATACTAAACCTCTTTAGTACTTTCTCTATGTACATCTTCTGTGAAAGTCCTAGCATCCTATTCGGTCTATCCCTATAGACCTTAATTCCTAGAATAAAGGATGCTTCACCTAGGTCTTTCATGGAGAATTCCTTGGACAACCATAATTTGACTGTTGTCATCATGGGAATATCATTCCCAATAAGGAGGATGTCATCCACGTACAATACGAGGAAGACAACAGCGCTCCCACTGACCTTTTTGAAGACACATGGTTCCTCTTCATTTTTGATGAAACCAAACATTTTGATCACATCATTGAAATGAGTGTTCCAGCTCCGAGATGCTTGCTTAAGTCCATATATGGACCTTTGCAGCTTGCAAACCTTGTGATCAGTATCACTGGATGTGAAACCTAGCGGCTGTTCCATATAGATATCTTCCTCAAGATATCCATTTAAGAATGCCATTTTCACGTCCATTTGCCATATTTCATAATCGAAATAGGCTGCAACGGCAAGCAATGTGCGGATGGATTTTAGCATAGCCACTAGGGAAAAGGTATCCTGATAGTCAATGCCTTCGCGTTGACTATAACCTTTTGCCACTAGTCTAGCCTTGAATGTCTCCACATTCCCATCTGCACCAATCTTTCTCTTGAAGATCCATTTACACCCAATAGGTACTATACCTTCTGGTGGATCTACCAAGGTCCAGACTTGGTTTGAGTGCATCGAGTCAATTTCTGACTGCATTGCCTCTAGCCATTTCTCGGAGTCGATATCTGATATCGCCTCGTTGTAGGTTTTGGGATCATCACCATGAGCACCATTACCTACGAGGAACATTTTCTCTACTTCCTCTGAAATAATACCTAAGTATCTTTCAGGGGGACGGAAAACTCTTTTCGATCTACGAGGTGGAGGAGGTAGTGTTCTTATTGGCTCAACCTGATTTGGTTCCAATTGGTCCTTAGCTCGTTGTACTTGTGAGACTTTCTCATCAAGCTTGATCTGCTTTCCAATGCCGCTATCTTGAATAAACTATTTTTCAAGAAAGATGGCATGTCGACTCACAATCACATTGTGGTCTTCTGGAATGTAGAAATAGTATCCTAATGACTCTTTAGGATATCCTATGAATCGAGCTCTAAAGGACCTAAACTCTAACTTGTCCGCTTGTTGTCTTTTGACATGAGTCGGACAACCCCAAATTCTGAGATGACTTAGACTTGGTTTCTTACCATGCCATATCTCATACGGTGTGGTAGGAACGGTCTTAGAGGGAACCCTATTCAGTAGATAAATTGAAGTTAACAATGAATGTCCCCAAAAAAAATCAAGGAGGTCTGTGAAGCTCATCATGGATCGGACTATATCCAATAGAGTCTGATTTCTCCATTCTGAAATCCCGTTGAGTTGAGGTGTTCCTGGTGGAGTCCATTGAGAGACTATGCCATTTTCTTGAGATAGTCTAGGAATTCTCGGCTAAGGTATTCACCTCCTCGATCCTGATCGCAGACACTTAATGGATTTTCCAATTTATTTTTCTACTTCATGTCTGAATTCTTTGAACTTTTCAAAAGCTTCAAACTTATATCTCATAATTCGACACATACCCATATACCTAGATAGATTCATTTGGTAAAGGTAATGAAGTAGAACATAATTATCTCTAGCCGGCACTCAATGCCGCATATCTCTCTCT